>JAMXBD010001832.1:0-283757 GCA_024138025.1 Combretum micranthum | reverse complement strand
TACATTGCTAGGAATTTTACTGGGTCGCTTACCTCAAATAGATATTCTTTTTTGCTCTTTTTGCTTATATCACATTACCATTTTATTGTACTATTTATCAAACAAATATCCAGTATCAAAGAAACCATATGATACTTGGCCAAAAAAAAAAATAATAAATAAAGCATATGGCACTTTAGCGATTCTCTTCCTTAGGAAATTGACACATAGAAACATAAAGTCAATATATCAAAATCAAGTATTGCAGGCGGGATTTTTTCCTTGAGTGGTTAACTAATTCGAGAATTACTATAGTTATCCCAAAACAACAATACAAACAGGGATAATTAGAGAAATATAACCTATGTTTTGATAAAATTATAAATACATGACTTATGTTATTTTTTTATTAAATAAATGATCCGAGTTTTATATAAAAGTATCAATATTATTTAAAAAATTTAGAAGGGCAAATATTAATTTTTTTTGTTATAAAAATTAATTTTACATTTTTTTTCAATTTTCTCATTTTAAAAAATAACTTTTAATATTTTATTTAGTAATATTTTTAATTAAATTATTTTTTTTAGATCAATAAGACTATAACACATATATTTCTAATAATAATTAATTACAATGAAATTTTGTTATGAAACCAGGGTTACCTATTTGACAAAAAAGATAACACAGATCATGTATTTGCAAATTGGTCAAAATACATGTCATATCTTTGTAATTAATTCTATAAACAATAAGGAGAAAGGAAACTGAAAGTTGGGGTTTCGAGCACATGAGAAGAGTGTTAGTTGTCATTAATTAAAGGGCTGTTTGAATTATCTGGTTTTTATTTAGATCATATATGTATTTTTAATTTATTTGTATCACATTTATATCATATGTGCTTGGTCATTTGTGAATGAAACTTTTAGTTTTTTATCAGTATCTATTTTTTGATAAACATCTATTTGAAAATAATAAAAATATTATACAAAAATAACTAGAATATAATAAAACAAGTAGACCCTCAGTTTTGTGGTGATATTTTGTTTGGATTATTCGATTTTCATTTGTATTTTATTTATATCTTATATGTTTGATCCGTATATATGTAATGGTTATTTTTTATCTATATTTATTTCTTGACAAATATCTGTTTAATAACAAAAAAATAAGATGCCAAAATAACTAGAAAAGATAAAACAAATAGAGCCTTAGTTTTTTCCTTTTTTTTTTTTTCAGTGATTTGTGACGATATTTAGTTTATCTTTGAAAATTGGATGTCTTGATAAATTGGAAAATTAGTTGTGCAGTTTCAGGGACGGCTAGCTTTAATAAACCCACCGTTTAGAATTAAGGATATAACGTCCCACATGTGAGGCTCAGTTTCCTTTTATGTAAAACTTCATTTTATGTTTCTATGAGTGAACTTCCATTAGTGACCCTTTTTTCACTCTCAGGTAGTTTATAATAAACACAGAAAGTTGGTAAGATTAAATTAACTTAGTCCATCAAAATATTTTCCTTTGAAGGAAAAATAAATAGGTAATCTAAGCAACGCTTTCCACCAAGGATGTGTCATATAAATAAAATGGGATTGCATGCAGTATATATGTCGTACCACATGTGATCTCACATGCTTATTTGGTACACATTTAATGAAAGGTATTGCAAAAAATAGATGGTCCTCTCCCTTTGAAGACCACTCTATTTTCATAATATATTCCATTTAGAGTTGACAAAAAAAAAAAAAAATCTCGAAGGTAAAGCTCATTTTCATATGTCTAACCCTTTTGAATAGTCCTTAAACCATCCTAACTTCTAGAGATGTGCATGGTACGGTTCGGTTCGGTTTGCACTTCGAACCGAACTGCACCATATTTTACAGTTCGGTTCGTAATTTTTTTAAACTGAAAAAAAAACGGTTTGGTACAGTTCGGTTTGCGGATCGAACCATTTTATTCATAAAATAAAAAATATATTCTTTCAAAAAACTTCAATTACATATTTCTCATCACTAATTCAAATATAAACAACAATATTTAAAATCAATCATTTACCAAATAAACATGTAAAACTTATAAGAAGGAGGGATTTCATCCATTATAAAATTATAACCGTAACTAGTGTTATTTTTTTTTTAATTATTTTGAACTATAATGGTATACTAGGCTTTATCCCAAAATAAGATATACAATTTAATTTTTATATGCTTCTAACTAACATATTATCAATTATATAAATCAATAAGTAAGTAAATAATAGAATAGTAAGATAAAGGAAAAAAAATTTTCATAAGTTAGAATACCAGATACTAAAATCTAAAATCTATCTTATTTGTAAACAACATAACAGTTAAAACATAATATGACAAATCTAATTTTATTCTCATGAATAATACATATTTAAGTCACAAATTTTAAAAACAATTAATTTTTTAATGAAACAATTAAGAGTAAAACTAATATGTTTAATTTAAAAAATATGTAAAATGGTTCGGTTCGGCTCAAACCATATGGTTTGGTTTAGAATCCCAAACCGAACCACGAACCGTTTAAAAAAAAAAAACCAAAATTTCGATTCGATCTATATGGTTCACGTTTCGATTAGTTTTTTTACACAGCCCTACTAACTTCCTTTCATAAGTTTATATTTCCTCGTATTGTAAAGAGTACAAAGCTTTATAAGGTCTATCAAGTGGTATATTTCCATTCATGCATTTAGTCCTTGAGAAAAAGAAAAAAGAGAGCACATTTTCTCATAAACCGAATTGGAATGAAGGCCTTGTACATGTGTGGGCAAACACGATCATCCATGTATTGAATGCTTAAGGAAAATAGTTGAATGGCTAACCATGACAGGTGGAATGGGAAACTCGATAGTCAACTGGCTCGCGTGTTAGTTTGGAAGTCCATGCATTCCTATGCCCCACATATATAATTCTTATTTCTTTACCTATTTATGATAAAATAAAAACTCGAGTTCTCATGTAATTTGAAACACAAACTCAATTAATTTACTCCTTAACTTGAATTTTCGCAACTTATAACATTTACTCATAAGCTCAAGTGACTCCTAGAGTATAGCTCCAATGACTCATATGCCTCAATTATCGCCTCTAGGCTATTTAGTGCATATACATACTTACAAGTCCCCATCAGCCCATGCTTAATTGAAATCATTTGTCTACACTAATAGCTACATGTAACTATGACCATTGACACTTATACCCTCCTTATTCTTTGTCACCACCACATTATAAGTCACATAGTACTTCTTTAACCCTCTATGTACTTTTCATATTCCTCCAAACTCTCTTCATTTCAACAATCTATACATTATAAGAGCAAAGTACAATTGACTATTTTTATCTCGTAAGTCTGTTATTTCTTGTCATATTTGACAGTCTAAATTTTTGGATAACATACCCTACAGAACCACCTATAATCACTATCAATCGCAACAAAATAAAGTTTTCAAATTTGAGGTCATAATTCTTCCCTATGATATCTTTATGTTACTAAATTTTGCTATACTATGTTAATCTGCATAATCTATCCAATCAAGAGATAAAGTACAACAAGGTAGATTATGTACATATCTGATATCTAATATCATCAACATCGAAACTTTGTGTAGACTAACCAAGACTTCATCTACACCAATAATCTTCGACCTCTAGCAATTACTCCCTTACATATAACGACTCTATATTGTCTCATAGGTTTATGTCAATCTATCTTCTAATACATGTTTGGAAGCATTATGGTAATCTAAAATTCAATTCATAGTATTCTCTAGTCCACTAAATATACATAATGTAATGTTATACTTTACCTTCATTGCACATCTCACTTTGTTTTTTTCTCGTAAGCACTTTACCTAAGTGTACTTTCTACTTGTAGTGATAATATATGATAATTTGGCCTTTAAGTCTTTCTTTTAAATGTGCAATTATAATTGACCATCAATTTATCAGAATTATATCATTTACAATAGCACTACTCATGGATTTTATCATCATGTAGTCAATAAATCCTTAATCAATAGATTGCTCTTGCCATATTTCATTAGGAAACTTTCTTTTTCTTCAATCATGATACCCCATAATTTGAGAAATGAGAATGGTAAAAAATATAGCAAGATCATTCCCATCAATTAGTCTCAACCTTAGCATTAATAATTTTTTTGAATAATTAAATAAGGATGTAAAATGCAAAATATGTTATCTTAGTAGCTACACTTTACCCACTTGAAGTCAAAATAATTTTGCTTTTGATGCCATTATTTTAGAGGTAACTTGACCGTATGTCTTTCAATTTCTTCCATCAAATTTTTGCCAAAGATAATGCAATTTAGTCTTTACTTTTTTTTTTTCTTTGCCGATCAATTTAGTCGTTATTAGAAAAGGTAATTTTCATCATCCTTTACAAATCCAATCTACCTACAAAAAACTATCACAATGTTTTATACAATGATAAATAAATAGTAACTCACTTAGATGTTAGGAAAACACAAAACAAGAAGTGGCCAAAGGCTTTATCCTCATATAACCTTTGGTAACCTTTAGATTCTTGTTTGTTGAATGCGAAAGGTTAGTAGTTTAATACTAACCCAATCATTAGAAAAAACAACCCAATAATTAACCACCTTTGTGTATTGTAAGCTACCTCATGCATCCTTATGCTTAGCCTTCTTCTTTTGCTTATTTCTTTTTACAGCTAAGGTCTAAATTTTTTGTAATAGAGATCTTGCATAAGTCTTGTAGAGAGGTGGATGAATAATGTCGAGCAACACTTGCAGGAGTCACTATTGTTTGTAAGCATTGTATTTGCACATTAAACAAGCGAAATGGGGCACAAGGTGAGCAATGATAAGCTATATAACTAGTTAATGAAGTAATTGAGGGTTAAATAATATGAAGAGCCTAGGATTGATAACTTGATTAATTAAGAAGTCCATGGAGTGGGTATTGAGGTTCGGGATGATCTTTAAATAATGCAACAAGTGTATAAAAGCTAGACTTTCCTCTATGAAATTGATTTTGTATGCTAGTTTGTATTAGCAAAATATGAAAAACTAGAAGTGTAAAGAAGGGTTAGAAAGAAATTAGTTTAAGATGACTGATGGGAAGGCTACTGTGATGATTATCATGCTAGATTATTACGTATGAGAGATTTCTATCTCTAAACAGCAAATCTTAAGTTTGGAATGAATGAATATGGAAAACTAGGTTAGAGAGTTTTAAACACTAACCCATGTATGAGGATATTGAGTCGGTAGAGTAGATTATTACCAACTTTACTAGAAAATCAAATTTGAAATCTCGAATGTAATAGAATTGTAGCAATACAACACTTTAAAAGATGTAATTAAGTGAATCATTAGTGTAGAGAGACAACGTAGACGCAATTGTTTCCATTTGTCTCACACATATCATAAGTGTATTGTCACATATAAGATTTTGACTATAGAGGAACAATGAGATGAAAGGCGAATGATAGAGAGGCCTTGTATAGAGGAAAATGAAGCAAAGAGTAGAGGCAATGACATTTCTCTAGAATTAAGAAGGATAGAGTAGGCATAGTCTAGATGGAGCAGTGATATCAATTGTTTAGGTTGTTGACACTTAGCATGTGAGTTTCAAATGAATGAGTGTTATTTACTGAAGAGGCATAATTGATATAAAATTTAGTAAGTTATACTAAAATGATCAACATTTGGGGATAAGTTCAAATTGACATCCATGATTTTAGCGATTAAGAAAAAGGGATCAATGTTTTACAAAATAGATCATATAAGTTATCAGTGTTTATATGATTATAACAAAAAGGTTCAATGTTTTGAATGGATGATAAATGAACACACATACAAAAAAGGGTGTTTTATTTCTACTATTTTACATAACTCTAATGTCTTTTCAATAATTAAAAACACCGATACCTTACTTGACTTACTTTATGACATGTTGGTCTCCTTTTTAACTACTTAAATTTCAATTTATCTCTAGATGTTGATGCCTTTCATTGCAATTTATCCATATGAAATTAGTGAGTGGAGATTATGAGAAGTGAAATGTAACTGAGGAGACACGTGGGTGTGAAAAAAGTGATGGCATGAAAGATGAGATTAACTGTGAGGGAGACTCATTAATCAATTGTCAGAAGTACAATGAATGCATAGGTTGTTGTCTCAGAGAATTAGTACATAGATAATATAAATTATATTAGATGTCTAATCTGTAAGAAGATGTGTTGTGATGCTCAATGGAGCAAGTACAAATGTTCCTCCACCAATAAGGTGGAGAAATTAAGATTAAAGATCCTTATACATCCACAGTTTAATCTTTATACATCCATAGTCATGTAGTTCAAACTATTTCAATGATAAAAGTGTCTTTCATGCACCTAACAAGTGCAAGGTCCTTTATCTATTTCTTGATGAGTCTATTTGGATAATTTCCATGGGTGCTATAGATTTATTGTTGGCACGACCCTAATAATATGACCTCTGAGTGAATTTATATGATAGATTCCATCCCTATCCTAGAAATGTGTTTGGTGGGTGGTCATATTACCAATTATTTTTAAATAAATGAAGAGTAAACCAACTTAGTATAGTAAGAGGAAGGAAATATAAGTTTATCACCTCCTTTATCTTGCAATATTTTCAAATAATTCATTCTCCTCATCAAAAAGTAAAACAAAATTTAGATTGGTGGTTAAATCATTGCTAACCTTGAGGAAGTAACAGGGGCAAAGTTTCATGACATTATATATCGAGAGGAAGATGATGAGAAAATAAGAAGTCAATTGCATCAACCATTAAAAGGAACAAAACTATAAAAAGGAATTCACTTAGATTCCTATTAAGATAAACTATAATTTCATGAAAATCTTATCCATTGCCATGTTTAGTTCAAATGCTTCCATGAGGCATTCCAATGGAGTCTTTTGAACATGAGATATAACCTTCTTATGGTTTTATTTATTTCTTTTGATAATTATTCACTCTTTCAACCATAATAACCAGAGTTTATAATTAAACACTTATTTTCATGTATTTGGGGACACCTTTAAATCATGGATCTTTCAAAATTACACAAAAATTTCCCTCTATACATTATCATTTCTATTAATCGTTTACAAATTGTCGCAAATTATCAATTATTAGGAACAAATATGTAATATTGATTTTCATTTAAGTATTGATTTTTTTTTTTATACTGTATAACTCTTAGAATATAATTTTAGTTTGATTTTATAATCGTTGCTTAATATCCTTTTCATAAAATCATCATAACACGTTGTGAAAGGTTTAATTTGATATTAGAGATTGCTTATTCTTCTACTGATCATGTCTTTATGACATATGATTCTTTTTATCTTTAATTTAAGGATTGATAAAATTTAGAAAATACAATTCTCAAATATTTTAAAAAAAATTAACATGGTTTTTCAACTACCTTACAGTCTTATATTTTATTTGATCTACTCAGTAATAGCATTTCATTTTTAGATTTTAGGGAATTGAGATAAGCCAAATGTGGTAACATGTTAGCTCATTATAAGGCTCGGGTCATGTTCTTTAATAGTTATTTGATTGATTCCTGTTGTACGTAAATGTGTCTTCCTTGTGCATGGGGTTATGGATATCATTGTCAACATTAGGATGCTACTAGTATGATACCTGCTCCACCTATCTAAAGTATAATGTTGTTTTGGTTGGTCTTTTACCATAAATAGGAGAATGATGGCCAGAATTGAAGCCATCGCGAAATTTTTAAAGAGAAAAAAAAAAAAAAGGCAAGCCAAATATTTAATAACCAAGCTTGATTTGCAAAAAGAGTATAGTATCATACTAAAAAGAACATTCAATATAAAAATCTGATCACTGTATAAAAGAAAGGACTATTTAGATAATCCTTAGCAATACTCCTCTTATGTTATAAGAGAAGATAAAACAAATACAGTGAAACACGAGATTTGTTTGGTTCAGTTCTAACTCCTATCTCTGCATGCTATGCTGTCATATAATAACTGCCTACCCAATACGGTCCAAAAGATTGAAATGTGAGAATTTAGGGTCGTCTAATGGCCCAAAAAGATTGGATGAAAGATGCGGAGGATTTTTCCACCTAGGCATCCATGCTTTGGTTGAAAGTGGGCTTAAGAAAGGAAACTTTGGTCCTTGCGCGGGCCCATCACATGGGCTTCACCTATAGTTCAAGCCCTATACGTTTGCATTTGCTCGAAAATTATTTGTTTCTGATTAAATTTTTGAGTATACCACAAGAGATGCTGTCTGCCATGCCATCCATGATATATCTGCAAATATGTATATTGGAGTCTATTAAATTAAAAGATAAACTTAGTCTATATATCAAATTGATCCTATATTAACATGTCAAGGTAATGTGTTAGAAATAAGAAGAGTGGAGGTGTCATAGGGATGGTGGGCGTGGGTGGCACTTTTTAGAATAGTGAATGGTATTACATTTAGTTTACAACTACTCCAAAAAAATATTATCTTTTAAATAATTTATGGGTTTATCTTGGTAAAATTAATAATAGAAAATTTGTAAATACTAGTTTTATAGATGATAACATTAATCCCAGACGAGCAAGAAGATATGAAATCCTGGGTTTTGTTGTTACCAAGTCTATTTCCTGGGTGCTTGCCAACTGCCATGCCTCTTCAAGAAAAAGGTACAAAACATTTTGGAATCCTCAAAAAATGTCATCTAGTCCCTAAACAAATTTTTGCTCACAAATTTTTTTTATATCCAAATGCCAACTGTGATAACAATTGATAATTTTCTAACACACGATCATGAATGATCTATTTTAAAAACTATAAATTACTTGATTGATGTGGTAAAGTATAATTAATAATTATCCATCATATATACATATATGTATTGTATATCGATTAAATATTTTTACCAAACTATAAATGTAATGGGCTCATAAATTCCAAAGACTCGTGATATATATATATATATATATATATATATATAAACCAATTATACCTAAGTCGTCCAAATGAACGCAACTTGAGTTGATAGTATAACAACTAAGTCATGCCTTTTGTAACAAAGAAAATGTGTCTCCTCTGCTGTATATTTTAATTTTTATGATTCTTTAATTTTAGGGGATTTTGAGAACATTGTCAAAACTTTAAAATATAATTGAACAAATTATTTTGAGGCTTAATTGCAGTTTTGCTTAGTTTTACATTTCGCATGTTTAAATCCCAATGCAAAAATGAGATCCAAAGACGGCAATGAGATGGATTTTGGTAACGTGGAAGTAGCGAGATAGAGAAGCAGTGTCACATTTGCTAGATTTGGAATTTTCAAAAATGGAATGGGATGCAATTGTGTATTTTTTTTTCTTTTTATTTTTTCGGTAATTGCAATCGTATGTGTTATTTTATAAAAAAAAGTATCCTTAATAATAAATATATAAAATTAACATCTCATTGGTTAAAGGGGTAATTGAAGTTGGCATCATTACTAAGGATGGGATAAAATGATGGTTCCACTTCAAAAAGTGAAAGCAGATTTCTTTTTAAAAATTGAAATTGTTAATTTTAAAGAGTTACTATATTTCTTGTAAAAATGCTCCCAAATAGTTGAAAGAGAACGAAATTTAGAATCATAATTTCATTTCTGGTTCATACCTTTTTACCACACATGCTATAGGAGTTTTAATAATGCAGTAGCTTTTCAAAATTTTTTAATTGGTCGTTTGTAATGGATATAAACTAGAATGATATAACAATATTGTGAATTTTAATTTTTATTTACTTTTATTAGTTGATCATGTATTTGATAGACTATTATTTTCCTAAATATAGATATGATCTGATTCAGTGAGGTTGATTTTGGTTGAATTTGTTTTGTAATTTTAATTAAAATTATCATCTATGCTTCGCATGGCCTTTTATTTATAAGACATATATAGGTTCACATCTGCTCAATCTTTAAGTACGAACAAAGATAAACATTTCGCAAGCCATGTTTGACCCGTGATTCATGGGGACCGGACGCCACGAGTCGCCTATTTGGACCCAGCCCGTCTGATCCACGGGTGGACCTGCATGGGTCCCTTAAAAAAAGATAAATAAAATAAAATATAATTTATTTAATATAAAAATAAAAAATATGGACAGATATAAAATAAAAAATAAATGTGAAAAAAATATAAAATATAAATAACATTTTATGTTTAACTATTTTTCTTGTAAAAAAAATTATTTATTATCAATTCACAAATGTTGTTGATAAAAATACATAAAATAAATATAATAAAAAAACATCTCTGATTGCTTTATATAGAGTTCTAACAAAAATCTCATTTCTAAATAATATGAAACTTTTTTATTTTTGTAATCTCTTTTAGAATATTGCTATGGTTTCACATCGCTAATATTTGTTTGTTTATAAACAAATACAATTGATAAATTCATTTGCAAATGTAATAAAGACAATACTTTTCTTAAACCCAATTATCAATTTAAATTTAAACTTTAAATTAATCAAAATAATTTTTTTTAATTTATATGAAAAATAATGGATGTTTAGGACCTTATACCGGACATAGTTAAGACCTGCCCCACCCTTGGCTGGAGTGGTTTCGTGCCTTAGAATTTTGATCCTTACCCTAGCGTGCGCGGGTTAGGTTTTGACCTGATCTAAGCCGTAGGAATATTTAAACAGAACCATTACATATTGCATTGTAAGTGTGTTTGGACCAGTCATATAATAAAAAATTTCTTACATACGGTAGTACTTATAAAAAAGGGTGGGAGTGTTTTTAAAAACTACCCATTGATTCTACCATGTATTCGAATATGAGATCATTGAAGTTTTTAAAATATTTTATGATATCATTAATAAGTTGCGTTTTTAATATATTTTCAACTATTGATTATGGAAAATTGAAATGAGCTAAATAGAGATCATGCATTTCTCAGCAAAATATTTGTAGTATGTTTGGTTAACAAAAATAGAATTAGGATTCTCCTTTTATTATTGAGAAATACCTATTTTTTCGTTTGATTTTCAAAAATTTCTATCATAAAGAATATTTATTCCATGTAATATAGAATAGATAAGAAATCCCCAATAATTCCCTTTACTAAATGAATTGTTATTCTTTTTGAAAAGCATCTTTTTTTCTAAAAATACTTTTAATTATAAAATAGAATAATTGCTATATCATTAAAGTAAACCAAACATAATATCAAAGAATTAGAGTCACTTTGACTCTTGAACGGCATCTTGACACATGTCCTAATAAGGAAAATCGCTGTGTGTCTAATGTCTGTCGATTAATGACACTCGAAACTGTTTCAACCACAATATAAGGTTACATGTGATTTTAAATTGGCGATTTGATTTGATTTTTAATTTTCACTTTGATGACTTCCTCGTCTATGGTATAGAAATCTTAGAAGTTGAAACTACTTTTGCACCACTAATGTCTAAGGAATCACAAAAGTTGTTCCAATGACTTGTCCTTATATGGAATCTTCACTTTTTGAGAATATTCCAACGGTTTTACTTGGATTCCCACAAAAGCATGAAGGTTCAGTCGTTGTGACACTGCTGTAATGTCATAAAGTAGAGACTAATCATCAATGTGGCAACTACCTATCTATTGAAAATCTTTGAGATCACATGGGGGAGCGAATACTTGTTTTTGGTAATTTCTTTTTCTTGGCCAACTACAATGTCTTTGCTCCATATCATGCTTTCTCTTTTAGGATTGTCATGGCATGTAATTAAAGTATTGTACTACAACCTTTGGGAAGGTAAAATGGAAAAAGGAGTATAATGCCCATTAGCTAGAGAAAGAGAATTCCATGATTTGCAACATAATATTGCTGGCAAAAGCATCATCCTAATCCCTTTAGAAGTATAAGGGTTAAAATAAAAAAATAAATTATATTAGAATATTACAACGTTTAGAGATAAGTTATTTAAGGTCATATTATTTTAAGTGATTAAAAAGATATCACAACATTTAAAGAAATAAGTCAATTAAGTTTTTTATCGACACATCCTACAAAGTGACATTGTAAATTTTAATTAAATATACAATTATTTCTCTAGAGTCCTAATAGTGATCTTAATTGACCCACTTTTTAAAATATTATAACCTTAAATGAACTTATCCCTAAATGTTATGATATTCTAGTGTAATTGAAAAAAAAATCTAGTGAAAACAAATAATAAGTTTATTATGTTACTTTTAAGTCGTAAGTTGGGGTTGAATAACAAGCAAATTACCCATCAAGCTTAATGAGCAAACCAAATAAACTTTTGGGACTTAACATCATATAAGGCTAAGGAAAGGGTTTTGTCACGCCTCGATGGTGTCCTAGTAGTAGTAGACAAGCCATACTTGAATACTATCACTAGATTATCTTTGGTAAGTGACATGTTTTCTAAATAACAGGATCTTTTAGTTACTTTGATAAGAAATGATAAATACATATAAGACATAAATTAGTAAGTAACTACCATAAAAGTATCATATAATATTACAAACCAAGTAGTCTTCTCATAAAACCTCAAATACATAACTGATAAACTATTACTAGCTATTCTATAAAAAATAACTTATCTCGAATTGAACTATAAGCATCCAGCTTCTAAACTCTTACCGGGGTCATACTTCTGGATGTAATTAGCCACGGTCGTAGGGTAAAGTTGAAATGTCTTTAGGAGTGTGAGCAAAACTACGGGCTTAGTGAATAACTACACATATTACACATCAAACAAGTTTAATAACAAATCACATGTAATGCAATCACTCAAACATATGGTCAAATACAAGCTTCAATGGTCTAGAATCCAAATATGAAAAAGATTTACGCCCTCTTTTTAGGGTTGAAGAATAATTACTTTATGATCCACCTACCTAGGAGAGACTAAGTTTACGGAAAAATCAATGATTTCTCATCTTAGGGTTATCACTTTTAGCTTAATGATGTTTTAACTGACCATTTCCTATATTTTTCCTTAGAAACTCCCTAAGTATTAATTATTCAAAAGTGATACTATGGGCAGCATTCTTCGTTGCTACTTAGTTCCCGTAGAACCAGTAGAACAAAAAAAACCTTGGAAAAACTAACACTTTAGAAAAATCAAGCATTAACAAAGAACCAAAATATTAATATGTACAGGCTATTGCCTGTTTGTATATGCAGTAATGCAGTACGTGTAATGCATGACTATGTTATCTAATAAATCAATAATTCTTATTCAGTTTTAAGGTGGTCATACATTACACACAATAATCATCATACAATTTCATATGATCATACCATAGTATTATCACTTTCATTATCATATATTAATTATCATACAATTATATCACAATATATCTCAAACATAACATCATAACAATCATATTATTACCTTTGCATTACATATTCAACTAATTACAAGCACAAACAGTATAATATGACTGAGTTACTCACCTGCTCATATTAGCTAGTCGTAATAATTAGCCGGAAAGTCCTCTATAGTATCAAAATCACCTAGATGAATAAAAATATTCATCAATAAGGCATTAATTATATTACTAAATTCCTATGAGTGTCTAAGTGTTCCGTATTGGTATTTTCATTTTGTTGCTATTACTATATTAGTCATTTAATGGTCCTATGATAATCAATTATTATTTAATAATTTATTTTCATTTTGCTTGTCTAGATCTTTTTTCATATTTATATACATTTATCTGGTATTCGAAAAATTGATATTTAATAAGCTTATATTTTTATAGTTATTATTACTACTTTTATATTATTCTCTATCTAACCTATTATAGTAACTCATATTTGTTTACTATTGTTTAGTGTCGTCATGTTTCCCTTAATCTACTTCATGTAATTATTTTTTCGTTTTTAGAAGTCATATTATTCATAAATTTAGCTTATTTAGATTTCCATTCTTCTATATTTATCTATATACAACAAGTATTTAACAATTATAGTTGCTAATAATACTAATATTTTCCTATAGCTCTTAAGGTTTAATAGTTCTTAATTCTTAAACATATTATTATTATTATTCTAAGTTTTTGTATTTATTTATTTACTTTATAAAATCTGTTTTGATATATGTATATTCTGTTCGTGTAATACAAACTTTACGCAGGAAAAATAGGTCAGTATGCTGGTTTTAACACCGCCGGTGTTGATACCTATATGCCGGCGTTCTTAGGTTTTACATGTTATTTCGTATCAGGGTACATTGGCTTGTAGGCTGCCAGCTTTACCATGTACGTCGGCTTCTATACTGCCGGCATATCATTCTAGTTAGCTGGCGTTCATTCATTTTATGTTAAAATAAATTTTACGTAGCTTCTATTCCAGTATAAGCCGTCTCAACACTGTTAGCCTACCCATGTATATCACCATCGTTGAGCGTATACACTGCCAGCGTAGGGGCAGTGTTGACACTGGTCATCATCTTCTATGATTTTCTTTCATTCGAAATTTAACTTTCTTTTAACATATATGTATTATACTTGTATTAAAGCTTCTCCTAAGTGTTTCTTTACATTCTACATGTATTATAGGTGATATATCATTTCATGTGATCATCATTCAACCTAGTTTCTAACTTCTACATAATATATAACTCATTAATGGAGCTTTAGGATTAGATTTTACCTTGTTTGAGTAGAGTTGTGGGTGCTAAACTCTCCCTCAGTGTTATATTCAAACCTAAAGTTAACAAAATCATGATTTAAGCTTTTGTTTAGATATAACTAATTTAGAAATGAATTCATTTACTTACCTTTATTGATCTCTTAAGCTTATGGTTGTCTTAAAGCTTATGTGATGGATGTTGGAGTGTGATTTGGGTGTGTTGCTTCTGCTGTTGGTTTTTGGTGAAAGATGAAGGAGAACCTTGGTTGTTTAATTATTTTGTTCTTTAATTCATTAAGTGTATTGTATTTATAAAGATGAAGAGGAAGGCAGTTGCAACTTTGTTTATCAAAGGGTAAAATTTCCATTGAATTCTCTCTTATCTTGCTGAAGATCAATTGTATTAATTAAGTTGTGGATTTGGGACATTCTTATTGGTCTAAGCATGTTTTCCATTGACTTTAGCTACCTTGTTTTATCCATTTGTCTTCAAATTTCGGCTGTGCATGATCTAAAGAATTCCCAGCCACAAATTGAGTGCAATTTGCACTGAAAATTTGAATAAATTATTATATAATAATATTTAGTTAGTTAATTATCTTAATTTTAGGACAATTTATTGAGTTAAACGAGTGTAATAATGATAATTATTCAAGAGTATTATCTCCAAAAATTTAGATAGAGTTCTACAAATTTTGTAGATTGTTATTGAGTTCATATTTATATTTAAAGTTTACACAATTAATTATTTTTAGAATTTTACCTTCCTCGATTAGGGTTTTCTAAGCTTAATAGGTCAATTTTTATTTTAGGCTCTAATAGCTCAAGTATACTCTAACTAAAACAATGGTGTGATCCAAATATTTATTTAGAGCCTAGATCATTAGTTATAGATCTGTTTATATTTTTATTGTGTATTTATAATTCTAACGGTTCATCCATAAATTATCATTTTCTAACTATAAACATAATTGATTGTTTACTCTTTATCATATTTAAAATATTAATTAAATTATTCTTATATCTTGAGTTTTTGATACCCAATATGAAATCTTATCAATAGTATTTAATATTATTTAGAAAACTTTGATTTAGAGTTTGAAAATATATATAGGTTCATTACTACTTGTGGTTTTATTCTAAGGCCTTGGTTGAGTCTTATATTATTATTCAATTTTCTATTTTTTTATATTTTCATCTATTTATATTTGTATGAAAAATCTCAAGGTTTACAAGTTTGGTCAATAAAATTAGACCTGATTAAATTTTCTCACTGGTCTAGGTATCACGAAAATACTATAGAAAACTAACACATTTTATGATCACATTGTAATTGAAAATGTAATATTCTACTATAAACATCATGCTTACAAATAGTGAATATCAAACACAATTTTATAAGAATGCTATAGGTACCAACTGATTTCGTTATATTTAGGATAAGCCTTTGAAATCTTGATCCAAACAATTTTTCTGATCAAATCATGGAAGATTAGATCTATAGATGAGGTGTAAAGCTTTGGTACATAATAACAATGTTTACCTACTGCGACAATAATGTTATTGATTAAATAACACCTATTGTGTCGCATTAACTATTAGGTAGCAAAATAATCGCATCCCGGTTGGATCCATTAGGTGGTGCAGCAATGCATTCCTATCATGCATGATGTGTTACAATGAATTAATATCTATTAGGATAGAGTAATGCATCCCAACTAGTTTGTTAATATGATGTCAAAATATGTTTTATCATCACGTTTCGTGGGTATAAGATGAATATAGTATGAGTCTCTTCCAATACTCTAGCCTACAACTTAAGTTAGAGCACACTCTATTGTTGATGCTCCTCTATAGAACGATTCGTGGCTCATGGTTTTTCAACACTAGTGAGTAATAAATTAGTTGAACTACCACCATTTCTTGATCGTTGTCTTAAGAATTATTTTTGCCATTAATCTTGGAATGCACCTCTAAATCTTCCTTTATAATAATATTTTTTTTGACTTTTCAAATTAGATTCTGGCATGCAAATGCAATCTTTCACGACACTAGTGCTGTCGCTATAACAATTTTTTCAAAAAGTTTTGGAAAATTTTGTTCATCTATAGCTTCAATGGGTAATGTGTGTGTGTGAGTGTTTTTTTTTTTTTTAACATTTATAGATGATACCAACTTTGCCACTTCGCTTTTAACAAATGTTTCTTCTAGTCTATTAAGCATGGCCACTGATTTTCGTAACCCCTCATCATTTTTGCCATTGCTTTAGTGATACTAAGATTTGGATATTGGTCATGAAAAATTCAACAAACAACTAAATACAAATTGTAATGATTGAAAAAATGTTAATATATATAATATAATTAGAGTTTTCGATAAAATAATAGGAGTGCAAATGAGTAAGAGTGGATTAGTAGAAGCATCATTAAGAGAATCTCATGTAGTCTAGTAGCAAAAATTAAAAAAAAAAAAGTAAATGATCTCATTTTTAATTCAAGTTAAAAGCAAACTCCCATAAATTTGAGGAAGAATAAAAGAGTATTCTAGAACAAGAAATTGAATTTGATTATAAAGGAATGATCACTTTGACCTCACTATTTATAATTTTCTTAGTAATACTATATTTATTTCCAACTAATTCTACTAATTTTAGGTATTTATTAATTTCCCAAACATAACAAAGAGCTTTAAATATTGCACAAATTGCATTTTGACCCTTTTAACTCAAAAAGAAGTTCCTTTTAACTATATGAAATATCCTTCCCCACTATGTTTAATCTTAATGCCAATTAAAAAAACTATTTATTTATTTATTTAATTTGAACTCCAGCTCTGTGGGTAATCAATGCACATCGTTGTTCACCTAGGGAATAATTAATACCCTAAAATTGCATCTACCCATCTATATTAAGGTGAATTAGGAGATATTTATTTTGATGGCATGCGCCAATAAAGTACTCCAGTTCTATGCATTGCAATAATAATTTAAAATATCCTAAAGTTAATTAAAATAAAGTGCAAGAGCTAAAAAGTAAATTAAGAATTTTTAATGAGGACAACGTTGTTAATCACTATAAAATTTAAAAGATGTGTTGGTTTAAATTAATCTATATTGATGTTAGGAGAAAACCACCCTAAAATCACCATTGTATCCTGTAGAAACCTCTCTTTCTCCCCTTACATGCAAAAAACTTTCCTTGATCCCTCTCAGTAAAAGCACATGAATTCTTAAAGAAATCTAAGCAAAATCAACAATAATGACACTTAAAGAGGAGAATGAGATATTTTAAGAGTAACTCTTGGAGGAATATTTGAAAGTGAAGAAGGGAGATGGTGTACTTGCTGAAAGCATTAAAGAAACTTTCGTAAAGGTATAGATTTTAACATGTTTCAACTTTTTGAATGTTATTTTTATGGAAAAATATGTAATTAGGGGTTTAGTTTCTATAAGGGAACATTTGACATAGGTATAAAGACGATCAAAAGTGTTTTAGAGCGTTAACTTTGGTAGAACAGGGCAAAGTTAAGTGTTTTCTAATGTTTAGGTCAATGAAAGTTTGTTTGGAATGGTTAAAATTGAGTTTCAAGTTACAAACGAGTGAAAATTCATGGAAAGGACATGTTTCCAAAAGAACACAACTAGAACACAACTCATGTTTCAAGTTGTGCACCTTACTGAGTGTAAAAATTGTGTTTTTCCAGAAAAACATGGCTAGTATATGGACACATGTATCTAGCCATGTTTCTCTTTGTCTATTCACAATAGGAGACTGTCAAAAGAACATAGCACACATACGATACCGTGTTCTTGACTGTATTTCTATCTATATCTTTTCGAAACTTTGCATGGATAAGAACATGGGGAGATGTTAAGTCGTGTTCCCCCCTGTATTACTCATAGACCCTATTATGACATATTTTCTTTACCCAAGTGATACCTAACCCTATATCTATTTGTATACTAGTTTATGCATAATATAACACTCCAAAAATCTCTCTTTTCTATTCTAAAAATGATTAGATTTATTAAATTTTTTGCTTCATAATCTAATTATACTTTAAGACTTTAGGCTCTAAGTTATATTGGAATAGGATTGTGAGTGATAGGAATACAAAAAAAGTTTAGGTAAGACAAATAGAAGATTCTAAATTTTTTTAACTATTTGTATTTCAAGTAGTGGATACTGGTTTAGAATGGAACTACTTCTACGTATGTGCATACTTTGCTTGTTAATTGGGTTTGCTTAGAATAGAAACTTAAACGGACTAATTAACTATCTAATTTTGATATTGTGTTTATGCTTGTATGTGGCTACTAGTAATAGGTGGAAAGTATCCACGTTATCATCATGGCAACTCGATGATCATGTGTGATGGTATCCCATATGAAGTTGTGCATGGAAATGATCTAGGTAGATCTTGGTGTTTTTGTTTCAGGAATATCGAGTAATATTTTGAACTCTTGGATGTTAGGGAGTACCTAGTATCATATATTGATGAACCAAGGGTGGTTACAATCCTATCTTGATGAGAAAATGTATTGCACAAATGTTCCTCAACTTAGTTAAGCTTTATTTAATAAGTGAAACTTATTTTTAATATGTTTAAGCTTTATTGTGCATATATGTGTTTGTGTTTGTATGTGTATTGTTCTTAGCATATTGTGTAGGAACAAATTAGTGCCACAACCTTGGTTGCGGCCTTGATCGAGAGACAAATCGAGGGCTCGATAAGTTTGATCCAAGCTGTCACAAGTGGAACAAAATGAGAAAGCATAACCATTATCACGGACTTTGTTTAGGGCTTAATTGGTCCAATCAAAGTGTAAATCCAACGCACAATAGGTGGAACAAAACAAAATGCACGGACTTAGTCGTAGGTCACATCGAGGGTGTTGGGAATTTAGAGATCCAAAAATCGGATCTTGTAGTGGATTTTTTTTTTAATAAAACCCTGAATTCCCAAGATGGATTCATGCGATTCAATTAAATTAAAAGGCATATAGGATTATACCTTTTTAATTCTTAATCTTGTCAAAATTGAAGGTGCTGGCATATCACAACTCCCTCTACGGTATCTATACGAATGACCACACCTTCAAAAGAATTCTTTACATGCTAGTGTTATGTAGAACACTCTTAGATTTGATTGGGAAAATTTTACTCACGACTCTCATTTTTCTCTCTTTTAGGGTTCATAGCTTTTCGTTATTAATCTAATGTCAACAGCTCATGTCGTTAATCCTAAAAGAACCTCTTATGTCTTATTTATACTAATGTCAATATGAATAATGAATTAGGGATGAACTAATTATAAATTAATTTATTAACATAAGAATTCCTAGTCCACATAAGAATTCCTAGTGCAATTAGGAATTATTATTGTTCTTAACAAATTATATTTATTTATTAGTCTTAACAAATTAAGATAAGTAATAAATAAATTTATTATTCCTACTGGACTTATTTAAATTTATTCCATGATCCTTTTTGTTCATTTTTTTTATGTGACCCTGTAAGTTCACTTAATGTTGACCATTGACCTAAAATCATTTTTGGTCAACAAAATATAAGCGGCCTCTAGCAACAGATTACGTTTACCTAAATTAAGTGAAGATCGATGATTCGATTTTTACCTAATCTATAACTTATGTCATTATTCTTTCTCACAGGAAATTTAAGATTGAACTAAGGCATGGATAGTGACATCCTTATATTGTTTAATCTTATCATTTCTCAATCTCAAAGTGACCTGATAAAACAAATAAAATTGATCACACTATCAATTCATTTGAGCATGACTATGCATTTCTCATTTAAGATTGGGGTGATGATCAATAAGAAGAAAAAGAAACCTTATTGTTTTTTAGGGCATGGAAGATGAGAATAAAAAGTGAAATATTGAAATATATTGATTGTCATCTTAAATGATAATAATGAATAATGGTCCGAGATGTGGAATTAAAGTTTTGTTTTGGGGAGACCATTGTGTTGACTTTCCAAAAAAAGAAAAAAATACACAAACACACACACATATATATGAAGCAGGGAATATTTACAAGATTACCTTTAATCAATTTCGCCGGGACTTTGCCCATGCACCCCCATGCTACCTCAACATACACTATCATAATTTTTTTTCCTCCTTGCAAGGGGGCTTCGCCCCACGAGCTTTATATCACTTATGTGTGACAGCATTTGCCCCATTATCATTGTGCTTTTGAGCTTAATTTAATGCTTTTATTTAATTATTAATCATTATTAAAAAAAGAAGAAGATAAGGTGATCATCACAAAATGCGACATGGAATAATGCAGGGAAATGAATCTCTCAATAGAGGTTCATGAAAAAAAGAAGACATTTTCATGTTAATTCAATTATAAAAGGGAAAGCATAGGACATATTGGTCTGCTCAATATCCTAAGTGCTTATCCGATAACAAACTTGCTTCATTGAATATTTTACATTCAGTTTGAACAATGTTACTTCAACTTACTTCAGTTCATCAACAAATACAAGAAGTATTGGCTATATCAATGCAATATATAATTCCATGTCAAATGCAACTTCTTATTAGTGCTCTACGACAAATCTGAAGATAACATCCGTTTAATGAAATGCCTAAAACCCCCTTTATGGCTTGTTAAAGGAGCTTTTGGTGAGAAGGCTAATGTAGAAGGTCATTTCAGTAATTGAGCTTTTGGCCTAATTTAATGCCACAAGCTAATTTTCTAAGCTAGTAACAGGGTGATAAGTTTCCTAAGACCCTTAACAATTGTGCTTTATTAATTATATTTTATATGATATTTTGTTGATTAACTAAAGAAAAGGATACTTATTAAATGAATTATACATTTCAGGGATAAATGAGGAACAACTGAGCTTTTTAGAGGGTTGAAAACAAAATAAGGTGAAGAAAAAGGTGGATTTCCAGTGTACTCGACCCATGTACATAGGTAGTGCATGTCAGGATTGTGTACAAATTAAGCAAGAATTTTTGTGTATTGTTTCAGGTTGACAAACTATAAAAAGCACTCTGTTTTCGTTATTTTGACATCTAACCATTTGTATTTTGTTCCTAAACCCTAAAGGACACATCTTGGAGAGCTATTCAAGGGAGAATTGCTTAGCAAACATCCGGGGTCACAAACAATTGCTTTAAAGAGCTTAATCAATCATGCTATCTCTAAACTCTTCTATATATTTTTTTATTGTTTATTCTATGGAAGAGTAGATTTGTATGCCCTAGGTTTTGTAAAATCCTAACCTATGTTTTGAATCTTTTTTAATAAATGAAAAGTTTAGGTCTTGAATTTATTCATGTGATTTTACTGCTCTTGTGATAATTTCTGGCTAAGATTATTGCATGTTTAATTCTTGTTAGTTGAAAAGAGATTTCAACTAATAGGATAGATCATTCATGGATAAAGAATTTGCATGTTTCACCTAGACATAGGGAGACTTCGAATTTCTATAATAAGTATTCAATCTTTAATTAGGGTTCATGAGTTTCATGTAATTTTATATTGGCGTTAGTGAAGGAAGAGATTCCCACTATCTCATGTAGGATTAAGAATCAATTGACTTGGAGTAATTGGTTTAACTAAGAAACCTTGTAGTTTAAGGATTAACTAATCATTAATTAATCTTATCATAAGTAGTAAGGGTTAGGGTGGATCAAAGCTAGGGTTATCGTTTGTGAGTAGATTTAAAACCATGAAAAGTGCTCATATCCTTAGTTAGAGTTGTCTAATTTTTTTAATTATAATTAGTAATTTAGAATTAGTATACCCATCTTGACAATTTAAGTTAGATAGTACTAAAAAGGAAATACTAGTACTTGATACGATCTTAGTGCAATCAAGTTTTAGCATCGTTGCCTGGGATTTGCAATAAGGAAAGCCTAAGTAGCTGCTACTTTAGCCATTTTCTTTATTTTTTCAATTTATTTTTATTTTTTGGTTTTTGGGATTATTCATTTCAATTATTGAGTTCTTCAGTCTTGTGACTGTATGAACCATGAATTGCATAGGATTTTTGTGTTTGTATTATGGAGGTGATCATGAGTCTTATGAATGCCCTAATCCATATTATTATCCTTCTAACTCATTTTATACAAATGCATTTTGCCTTATTATTCCTTATCAAATGTTTCCAAATACTGACTCTATGACTCTTGATGATATGATTTGCAGGGAGTGTGGTGGTAGATATTGGACTTTTGAATGTCATAGTGAGAGAATTATCCTGTGTTATTCTCAACCCTCACAATATTACCATACTGAAGCTACATTGACTACATCATCCTCTTCCTTGAGCCATATAGATGAAGATCCTCAAGCAAAATCCATATTGGAATGGATCATCAAGACTAGATATGATAAGTTAGACTCATTTATTAAAATGATGCAAGTTCTTTTTGAATCAGATTCATGACGTTCTTATGCTCATATTCTTTACAAACTCATAAGCTTAGGACAATGAGCTACTCTTCTAGGATCATCTCAAGAGTGGATATCTAGGTTAATTGAGTCTTTAGAAACTCTTGGGAGACATGAGAAAGTAAATAAGGAGATAATTACAAGTCCTTTTGACGCACCAAGAGAAAATGATCCATATATACAACTTGAGGAGTCAACAAAAGTAAAGGATGAGTTGGTGGAGAAGGAAAATAAATTTGTAGATCATAGGGTAGATTTGAGCAGTCATGAGCATGAGTTAAAGTCTACTAAGGAAAATGATGAGTATGAGGAGACTAATGTGTTACATCTTAATTCTTTTCCTAGTACTCTAATCCTTGAGAACACATATCTAGAGGACATTCCTCAAGTTACCCTAAAAGAAGAGACGTTTGGAGAGATTGAACATGAGATGGAAATTGAGAATATCGATTTCTCTCAATTTATTAAGATCATTAGGTATTTAGGAGTTGATAAACCTCATGCAGTTTACTTGGAGTTTATAGGTTATATCATAGAGTTTAAGCTAGCACCAATTTATAAATCCACTCCCTATCAAGGACCCATGATATCTAAGAATAGGGGAATTGAACCTAAAAGAACTGAAGCAAAAATGATAAAGGAATTCCTCTTGTTAACTTTAGAAATATGGGAGTGGGGTACATTCCCATGGGATCCAAATGGACAGTTTAACACCAAACATCGAGCTAACGACATAAAACAACAATGGTTCATGGGAGGTAGCCAATGTTTAACATAGATAGGTTGTTTTTTTTTTTTTTTCCTTTTTATAGTCTAACACTACCTAGTTTTTGTAGATTTTCAGAGCATCATCATGAGAAGAAGTTGTCCTTTCAAGCTAAATATGAGGGAAGAGTGTTCACAAGAAATATTTGAGGGATAAATACACTTTCTAAGCGTCCTAGGTACATAGACTCTATCATGCATTTTCATGGCAATTAACACTTAAAAGAATTTTTCGTACTTGAATTTTTCTAATATATACTACCGGTGTACATGACCAATATACTTTGTTAGTGTACAGTTTTTCAGCATTTTGTGGAGTCATGATTGGTAGTACATGGGATAATTGTTTTTGGTTTGCAAACTTTCTTGAATTCACAAGTGACAGTACATGACTCTCGTACTTGAGTAGTGTACAATCGAATTTCAAAATCCCCTTTTTGACCAGTCATGAGTGCTCATACATGACTCATGTAGCTTGGTTGTGTACATAAGAAATTAAAAAATTGACATTCTGACCAGTCATGAGTAGATATACATGACTCGTGTACATCGAAAGTGTATACCCTTATGCTGAAAAACTGATGTTTTGAGCAGTCACTAGTCATTCTACACAACCCATGTACAAGTGTAGTGTACCACTGCGTATATATATATATATATATATGTACATGATGTTGAATCCCTTACATTACTTCGTTCTTTTTCGTCCCTCACATATACGATTTCTTCTCTACTCACATACTCCTTGCACCTTCACATTCCCATATCATCTTCATCAACGATAGGTATGCGATTATCTTCTCTCATTTACAGGTTCTTTTTGAGTAAACTCTCTATGTGTTATGTTTGATGCTTATGGTGGATGCTTAGGCTAGATTAACTTCTTCTTTTCTTTTTAGCTTTTTCTTTATGTTTCTTTTTAGGTCATGCTGGTTCAACTCGATTTTTGGGGTTCACAAAACTTTTGATGATGATGTTGCTGTAATCAAATTTACTCCAACATCAATTGTCCCTGAAATCTGATATCAATTGGGAAGTTCTCATTTTCCTTTTTTTTTATTTTATTTCATTCCTTTCCTTCTTTCCCTTTTTGTGATTGAATTAGGAGACAGTGAATACAATGTCTCAATTAAGTATAGGGAAGGGGTGACCTTGAAGGGAATGTTTGGGTCTTGAATGTTGTATGTCTTTCATGCACTTAATTGATCATATTATTGTGAATTTGAATTTTTTCAAAAGTCCCCCACTTATAAGTTTACAATTATGCTTCAAGGCTGTATATGAATTGAATTTATATTAATATATATATATATATATAATAAATCTTGAAAATATACCAAAAAAAAAATATTGTTTGGAATTAGCATTCATATTAAGGTACAAGTGACTGACACAATACCTTAGTAACCCATTTTGTGATTAGTATACTAAGTTGAAAATTGTAAAATGAAACCTAGGTAGGGTAATCTTACTTGATATTTAGTAATGAAATCTAGAGTCTAGAAGTGGATTGAAGTCCGTAGTTAAAATTTAAATAGTTATATTTCTAAGTTTGTTGACTTGTATATTCTCTTTTCAAAAACTTTGAGAGCCTATTTAATCTCTAGTGAAATGGCATATGACATTTTTCACTTGGTGATTCTTTTACAACAATCTCTTAAAAAATTTATGTGCTAAATCGAATAATAAAAAGTTGATTGATATGGGCGGGCTTTCGTCCCTTAGAAGAGCTAAGTCTGAACCTTCTATTGACTATACTAATCTCTTACACACACAAAAAAAAAAAAAAAAAAAAAAGGTAAGCTGAAAAGAAGAGAGTAAAAACCTGTCTAGAGGGGGAAAGAAAGATGGAGGCTAAAAACCTCCCCTCTTTTGCTATTATTTGACTTTTTTTTTTTTCACTTTGTGACTTTGGAATCTATTGTTAAATGGTGAGGGTAAAGTTTGACCTACTTGGATTAGCCTTAGAATTTTTACTTTAGTATGCTATTTACATTTATATGGTAGGTTTGAGTAGTAAGTACAAAGTGAGTCACCATGATTTGAAGGAAATAATGAATGCTAGGAGAGTTTCAAACTTGTGGAAAATTTTGACTATATTTAGTGATAGATTTTTATTATCCTTAGTTGTTGGCTTGAGGACAAGTAAACGGTTAAGTGTTGAGAAGTTTGATAAGTATCCTAAGACCCTTAATAATTATGCTTTTTTGATTATATTTTATATGATATTTGGTTGATTTACTAAAGAAAAGGATACTTATTGAATGAATTATTCATTTCAAGGATAAATGAGGAGAAATTGAGCTTTTTAGAGGATTAAAAACGAAACAAAGTGAAGAAAAAGGCGGATTTCCAATATACGTGATCCATGTACATGGGTAGTGTACGTCAGGATCGTGTACAAATTAAGTGAGAATTTTTTTGCATTGTTCTAGGTGTACACAACCTATCTACATGGGGTATGTAAGGAGGTCGTGTACATTTGAGAGATTATAAAAAGCGCTTTGTTTTGGTTCTTTTAACATCTAACCATCCTATTCTGTTCCTAAACTCTAAAGGACACATCTTGGAGAGCTTTTCAAAGGAGAACTACTTAGCAAACATCAAAAGTCACAAAACATTGTTTTGAAGGGCTTAATCAATCATGCTATCTTTAAACTCTTCTAGATTTTTTTTTTATTCTATGGAATAGTAGATTTGTATGCCCTAAGTTTAGTGAAATCCTAACTCATGTTCTGAATATTTGTTAATCAATGAAAAGTTAACGTCTTGAGTTTATTCATGTGATTTTGCTGCTCTTGTGATAATTTCTGGCCAAGATTATTGCATGTTTGATTCTTGTTAGTTAGAAAGATATTTCAACTAATAGGATATATTACCCATGGATAAAGAATTTGTATGTTTCACCTAGACTTAGGGAGACTTCGAATTTTTGCAATAAATGTTCAATCTTTAATTAAGGTTCATGAATTTCATGCAATTTTACATTAGCATTAATTAAAGAAGAGATTCCCACTATCTCATGTAGGATTAGGAATCAATTGACTTAAAGAGAGTAATTGATTTAGTTAAGAAACCCTGTAGTTCAAGGCTTAACTAATCGTTAATTAATCCTATCATAAGTAGTAAGGGTTAAGGTAGATCAAAGCTAAGGTTATCGTTTGTGAATCATTTTAAAACCATGAAAAGTGCTCATATCATTAGTTAGGGTTATCTAATAATTTTTTAATTATAATTAGTAATTTAGAATTAGTGTACCCATCTTGATAATTTAAGTTAGATAGTAGTAAAAGGGAAATATTAGTACTTGCCAATAGATTCTAAAGGACGACACTCGAGTTTAATTCTATACTACAAGATATGTACGCTTGACTTTGCTAGATCGTAGGATTACAACGTGTTTTATTTTATTATTCTTGATACGATCTATATGTAATCACATGGCTTAGAAGACTGAGTTCAATAAGGGATATCGTAGGGAGATTTTACTCGGTAGGCTTGGAACAAGGATCGTTGGATCGATTCATTATGCTCTTGGCTTAATTTGGTATTCTCGTGCATGAAAAATAAACTCCAAAAATATCTTCCTTGGTTAATTTGGGCTTTTATTTGACTAAAATAAGTCTTAGGACTTTTTATATTAAAAAAAAAAACTATTTTAAATAAATAATGTGATTCTTTTATATTATAAACCCTTAGGCTCTTTCCAAGCCCATTTGCAAGCCTAGCCCATTACTAAAGAAAAAAAAGGCTTCAATCTTATCCATTGGATCCTTAAGAATGATCTTAAGGCTAGCATCGGCTTCCAACATCTATAAATAAGAGGTTGCTCTACTCATTCAAGAGAGAATTTTTATACATTACTAAGACTGAGAGTGACATGAAAACTCTATTGAAACATCTTCAAGAAAGATTAAAACACCCATTCTACAGAGAATGAGTCAAGAACGATTAAATCTATCTAATTTGAATTTTTTTCACACTCATGCTTTTGAGAACCAGGTTTACTTGTTCCTCCTCCTATACTTCTCTCTGCAACATCCTATACGTTTTATCAGTTCATTACTTCTTTCAGGTCAACCGCTACGTCTATCGCAGATGATCGACCAGCTGCTGTAACTCCACCACATTATATATATATAATATATTTTTTTTTTTTCTTAGCCACTATGCTTTATTTCAAAATTAGGATCACTGAAACATCAGTATAAATTATTTTTAAATTTAATATTTATATATGTCTATGCCCATGGTTTTCCTCAAATTAATATAGGTTCTACCTTATTAGTCAAGTTTTGAGAATTTCAAGTTTGTAAATATGATTTATTCTTGTAACAATTTTGGAAATATCCTTTCAAATAATATCTCAAGCCTTATAGGCTTCAAATAGAACTTTTAAGTTTTTCTTTTTAGTCTTATATTGATAATAACAAAATTCAAAATATTATATAATTTTAATTTTAATGAAGCATGCACCCTATTAATCACCTAATGAATTCAAAACATGAAATATGTAATTTGCATTATCCTCAAGTAACGAAACAAACATTATCACAAATAGTACATAAGATGTTATTGCTTTGATGGCTCTTTCGTGTAAGATCCTCTTTAATTTCTACATTACTAGTTGCATCACACTTTTGTCTATTATAATGTTTCTCCAAATTTTAAGTTTATTGTAATCAAACTTTTAATGTGGCAGTTTTAATGTTTTAGTAGTCTAGAGTAATCTCTTTAGAAAAAAAACTATTCAATTATTGTATTTTCAGATGTACATATATAAACCAATCATATTTATGTTGAAAATTTTGAAAACATGAAATAACATTTGATCCATACTGCTAAACCTGATATTATAAATCCATTATCACAACTATAAGGTAACAAACAAAAGACATTAAGCAACCAAAATCTCAAATGACATACAATAGGTTTGCATTTGTATCTCTCTAGTATTATTGTTATTGTTTTTTTAGTCCATCTTGTCAAATACAGGACTTTCTAAATGCTATTTACCCCGTATAATCTCAAATGCATAATGGGTTTAGAGTTGCATTCACAATTAATGACATGATGCAATAATTGGAGTCATAACATAGCACAATTTTAGAGTGAGAATACGAGAAATGACATGGCATGATTTAGACATGATTGTAGTGAAGAAAACACAAGATATACAATAGGAAGACATGAGAAAGACACGAATGACACGATTACTTGATTGATTAACTACATGTACTGTTTGTGTTGACATGAATGAAGGTGAAAACATAAATTGTCAACACGAATTGCTAATGCTACTTCAAGGTTCCTAATTATATTGTTCTAGTTTTGTCTCTAAATGATGTATATAAAAATGAATTTATTTCCTAACAATGTAATAAGATTCATGTGAATATGGTTCTATGTTTCCTATTTTCAAGAACTAGAGATCACATTGTATTCCTTAATAGATTTCCAGATAAATTAGTCAACAAAGATCTCCAAAATATAATTTCAAATATTTGGAAGACAAGAGTCGATAATATTGAAATTCCAAACATATCAAGTTTAGTATTCTAAATATCAACTTATATTTCCATGTTATTGATTCAATAGCTTGGATATCCTAAATCACCAAAGGTATCCAAGGGTTTAGGCATATCATGTGCTCCACTCGCATGCCTTTCTTATCATCCTATAATATGCTCCCTAAAGATCAAAACCTATGCTCTAATACCATCCTATTACAACTCGTCTTCTAGATACCTATTTAATCCACACAGTTCAAATATGGTACTTGAAGGCGAGGTGTGATGCCATCCCCAAGTTGACGATAAGGCTATTAATTTTTCTCTATTAAATTTTGCATGCTTGTACTTTTTTTTAATCAAATTCTCCATAAATCAAAACATAAACCAAAACTATTTCCACTACATTATAACAAAAGTGTGCTAAGGTTCATAGAGGCATTTGTATGTAGTTTGTCATATTTAATTCTTATAATAGGTACATGGAGTTATAAGTAACGCAATAATATGCTAGCTAAGTTGTATTATCTAACCAAAGATGTTGTTTTCAAGCTTATACTTTCCAATGACTTCTTTGTACCTAAGGTTAGAGAAAACTAACCCCTCAGCTCATTATAGAGCAAAGTGAGCACACAAAAAATTGAAAACAAATAAGAAAATAAAATATCTGTATATCTAAAGGCATCATTGAAGTGTGGTACCCCTCAAATATAAGGTGGGGAAACTCTAATTATTAAGATGCCTTTTGGTGTAGTAACTTGAAATTTATCATAACACTAAAGTTAAGTATGCTTAGTGAAGAGTACTCCCAAGATGGATGACCTCTTAAGATATAGCTGACACAAAGGATAAATCCATGTGGCATCTTGGCAAAACTGATAATACTTCAATGGATAGAATGTGGGATCATTATATATGGTATTAGAATAGTTCACCAGCTGAAAGCAGAAAAGCTTAGTGCTATAGAGGGCAATATGCCTTAAGGTGGGGGTACCTCTTGAGCCTATATAAAGCACCTCTAGTATTCTCATTGGCTAGTGTGGTTTTGGACCTATGTAATGAATTTTCACGAGGGCGTTAGTTTTGTAAGTGGGGGAGTATGTAATACCCCTCAAATATAAAGTGGTGGAACTCTAATTATTGAGACATCTTTTAGTATAATGACTTGGAGTTCATTAAAATTCTAAAGTTAAGTGTGCTTAGTAGAGAGCACTTGAAGGATAGGTGACCTCTTGAGAAGTAGCTGACACTAAGGATAAAATTGCGTGACATCTTACCAAAGTAAAAAATACCACATTTGGCAAAGTTTCGGGTCGTTACATGAAGTTAATTGGATAAATACATAGATATTGGGATACATAAATTTAACCATTTACAAAACCATACATATAGGCAAAGTTTATAATAAAAAAATGTCAACAATTTTTGTGGTTATTTATGTAATTACATAGTTTGTTGGTGCACGTGACATGCACTGGTTAGTATCCTAACCGAGAAGAGTAGCCCTTAAGCAGCTCTTAAGTAGTAGTTAGCAGCTTAACCAAGCGAAAAAAAATTTAATAGCTAAAAAATAAACAGAGCAAGAGTCAACTCGATAACCGAGTATAATTTGAAGATTCAATAACTCTTGCACGTTCTATGCATCAAGTTGTGCACCTTCTAAGGCTCAAACATGTAAATTCTAAAAGTATATGACCAATGCACGAGCCCATGAATCAGGCATGTAACTATATGTGAACTAACTAAATTTGTACCATAGAAGTGAATGACCAAAATATAAACTGGTGTACTAAGCTGTGCTCCTTGTTATGACACAAATGAATTTACTCGAAAGTAAATAACCGTGTACTTTTCTTGTGCACTTTTTGATTTCATCTAAATTATCTGTCCTTCAAAAAAAAAAAATTAAGACTTCTTTAATACCTTTCTTTAAGAAATTACTTACATGCTAAGAATCGGATAAAAATTGTAATTCTTACTCATCTTTGACAGTTTTACATGCTTGCTTGTTGCTTGTGTTTGTTTAGAACAGAAATATAAACTAATTAATTAAATATTTGGCTATAAGATCTTGTGTATGTTGCTTGTGCTTGACTGTTGGTAATAGATCAAGAGTATCCATGCTATTATCGTGATAAACCGATAATCTAGGTGTGACCTTATCTTGAATGGAGTTACACTAGAAAAGGATCTAGGTAGATCTAAGTGTTTAGATTTTGTGAATAATGGGTAGTATCTAATATTCTATTTATGAACTCATAGATACTGGGGAATATCCAACATCGTATACATGTATTATTATATTTAAGTATGATAGGATATTGAGTTATTCTTATGTTACTTGCTCGACTTAAAACAAAGATAATAAAATATTGGGTGTTGTTTTAGTGATTCATCTGCACGTGAATGTTTGTTTGCTTGTTCACACATGTGTGTTGATAGCATATTGTACTAGACTCCGATCCCCCCCTTCTTTTTTTTTTTTTTTATCTTTTATCTTTTTTAAGTTTAGCTGTTGGGTTTTCGTTTACTAGTATAACATTGGTGACTTACTAATAGAATATGGAAGTCAAACCAGTGCTAGAGTTGGTGAATTCCAAACAACGTTATGATTAGGATTTTTAGGTACAAACTTATTTAGACTAAAACACAAAATACAATCTATTAACCTAAATTGTAAATTCTATATAAGATAAATTAAATGTTACCAGTTAAATTTATACTTCTCGACAACACGGTGAAAACTGTGCAATCCGTATATTTGTACATGGAAAAAAATTACATATATAGAGAAGGAAAAAAAATAAAAAATGAAAAAAAAAGAACAAGGGAAATTGGAAATAGAAGGCGATTTGTTATTTCATTGTCAAACGTTGTGTCTAGACAAAAAGAATGTAGAACAAAGAAGCATCCCATCAGGGTGTGACACCTAGGAGGCATTTAATCTTAACAAGTGAAATGGTCCAAGGAGGATATATGCTAATCAAACAGTTGCTCAATATTTAATAAATTGGACCACAATTAATTAAAAATATAATACCCATCAACCATCATCAATATTTTTGGTCCAAATGGATGAGTATGGAAAACCATGCGCAACTACAGTACGAAACTCAAACCAAGGGTTGTGACAAGTAACGCCCCTCAAGGCTTTCACGTGCTTTTTGGACCATATACATCTGTGTCGGCCATGACCGGTTTGTTGTGTGTCATGAAACAAAACAAGTAGAGTGGTTTTTTTGTTTTGATTTGATTAACGTATGAAAAATAGCTAGAATAATTAACAATCGAGTTTAAAAACGCTAAATTCATCTTCACTCCCCCATTTCTTTTTATTTAGATTGAAAGGGGTACGATTTAAAGGAAAAAGCCAAAAAAAAAAAAAAAAAAACACATTTTCCATACATATGATGTGTGTGAAAAAAAATTAAATACAGAGGTATAGTAAAATTTATATTATAAAATAATTATTTAATCAAATTTTATATATTACTAATGATTTGAAGGAAAAAGAATTATACATAGACTAATAATAAATGCTTTAAAAAATACAACTATAGTAATAAATCATAAACGTATTTGTTAAATTAGATGAAAAAAAGATGTTAAATATGAAAGAAATCATCATGTGTCTACAAAGATTTAAGTGTTAAATTTATATATAACTAGATATTTCTTGTCATCGCTTACTCATATTGACCATATATTACAAAAGAATTGAAAAAAGAAAAGAAAAGAAAACTATTGTTAAGGATGCAAGATAATTTCATATCCCTTATAATCACTTATAACCATTTATTGCCATTCACAGAGATAAATGAATTTTATAGGAATAAGGAAAAAAGTATTTTAATAAAAAATTACAAACAAATTAAACTCGTCTTTTTATATTAAACTCATCTCTTCAAGAGTTTAATTTGTCTATTGCAATAATAAATAGAACCCATCTTCTTTTTCCTCAATTTGAATATTAGCGACTTAAATGGGCTTGTTTGGTTGATGTGGTTTAGATCTTAAAAAATGCTATTTAAGGCTGTAATTAGCTGGTTTAAATTTTTGGAGTTTGTAATTTTAGATATCTTTCGATTTTTTTTTTTTTTTTTGGTTTGTGAGTTTGGAACTTCATCAATGAAAGTTAGAGAATATTTTGATGAACTTACGGAATAATAACTACTATCAGTGAAATTACAGTTTTTAATTCTGAACATTTCGTAATATCTCATCAAGTCATACTTTCACAAAAGCTTATAGTATGGTAGATTATTCATGCACAACACTCGTATCATAAGTCATGATTGAAGAAAGTTACATGAACAAACCCGATTAACTAAAAGTTGTAATAGCAATAAAATTTAATATATTTGAGAAGTATTAATTGTTGAGCCGATGAAATATATAAGCAAAATGTACGCTAAAAAGCCTCTATTGTACCAAAATTCACTCATATCCTTTATCTATCAATTAAGCATATAAGTTTTCCAAATATTATGTTAAAATTCAGTTAAATTTTTATTTTTTTAAGTGGGTTATTCAAATTCTTTTCATTTGTATTCCTGTACCATTTAAACCTTCCTTTTAAACATATAGAGGACTAGTGGAATGAATAATTTATCCCACCAAAATGGGGAATATAAATTGTACTTTGCCTTTCATATTTTACATTGTATATTAATATGTATATAACAATTGAAACGCTTCTAATGCATAGTAGCCGATAAGAATAAATAATAATTTGCCATATTGACCATTGTGTCAATATATGTTTTACTACATATAGTTATAAAAACATCCTAGCTAGAGTTTTATTTAACCATACTCATTACTAAGTAAATCATGTGATATATCATTTCTAATAAAGTTTTTCTGGTCTGAAAAAGAACAATAATATCTGATGCTGAATGATAATTATCTAATCACGCAATTAATCAGTAATTCAATATCTCAAAAAAGAGGATTAACATATATATATATATATATATATTCTTATAAAATAAAGGATACCAACTTGCAATACAACTTGAAGAGGTTCTAGCTTGTTTTTCCTTAGACCATTTGAATCAATTTATGTGCTCCATCTAATGCTGCTTGTCAGTGTTATTACGTAATCCTTACATATTTGAGTAGTTTGTTTTTCATCTGTATCTGTATATGTATCAAAACAATATTTATAAATATGTTCTGTTTATATATATATTTCATTTATATTTGATCTATATTATCAAAACGATAGGTAATTTATTAAAAAAAATAGAAAAAAGTGTCGATATCTACTTAAAAAAAAAAAAAAAAAGGTTGGCCAATCAGACCTATACGTATTAGTCGGTTGCCAACTGGAAATGGTGGACATAAAAGTTAGAATAAATGTAGGATCTGATGGGCCAGTCAATTATTGGCAGGTCCCTTTGATGGTCCTATAAAACGTGACATGCAAAGAAGAAGCCGTTTCGACGTTGACAGTCTCCTTTGTACACCTTTTTCATTAAGTCTAGCTCTGCTCACTTCCGGAAGCTAATGAAAAATATGAGTTAGTATCATGTTATCTGCTTACCTCCCAACGACAAACTGTTAGCCTCAATTAATGATCACAATCATTGTAGATAGAAAATTATATATAGAGAGCCTCTTTGAAGACTCCCCAAAAAAAAAAAAAAATCACTAGTTGTCCGATCTTCTTATAAAATTACATAATTATACTTATAACACATCAGGAGTTTAATATGGTGATTGGGATCTTTTTTATTATAGCTGGATTTTAGGTAGGATCATATAAGAATGAAATAGAAAGATGTGATTACGGGAAGACATTTATGAAATCCAATAAAAAAATCATTCAATCAATTAAAGCCCTAAAAATTCATTAAAAAATGTGTATTCAAATGCATGAAAAAGAAGATTCACTACCAAAGTAGATCCTACTCCATACCGAAAAAAGGAGGGAGCCCATCACTTGCTTAAGGATAAATCGACTAAGTCATATCTCCGTGGATACAACTATAGATAAAGCAATTGTCATTGTCATGGAAGTAATGGAAATTAGCATGCATTTACACATGTGGTACCTTTCGGTTTTTCTAATTTATGTTTTAAAATTTTTATTGCGACCATGGTAATTTGGAAGGAACTTAGCGAGCTCAAAAAGGGAAAATAGGGTTATCATCATTGAGGAAGGATGTAAGTCTAATTTCGTGAACCCTTTAGTGGCACCTAGCTATTGTAACCATGGAATGTACTGTTAAATAGAAAAAAGTATGGAACTATCTTCACATGAAAATAGAAGTGAAAAGTGTAACAGTACCTAGTTGAACTACTTCCATTATTCACTGAACTATTATTCCATCTCGAGTTCCGCTGTGCATGTGGAGCAATGCTTCCAGGTTTTTGTTTATATATTTATTTATCTATTTTTTTTCCACCAACAAATTAATTTGAGTTGAGGATCCAACTAGAATCTAGTGGGTTTAGGTTTAATGGTTAGCTAACTCATAGTATTAAAGCATTTACCCAGGAAAGAAGTAAAATATAGATTTGACAACTTGAAATTCTATAAGGGATCACCGCCTCTTTTTTTCTTTTCTTTTTTTTTTTTTTAAAATATAGTTGATTAAATAAAATTAGTATAATATTGACTATGAAAATACTAATGAAGTCCTATGTCATTTTTACATTCTTGTGGATAAAATTTTTTTTCTCCACACATAAAGAGAAGCATCTCACGGAATGCACACAATATTAGAGGTTTTAGTTTTCAAATACCATTAATAAATAAACTATATTATGGGTAATTAATTATCAAATCAAATTTGTTTAGATTTGAACACAAAATATGATCTGTTAATACAGATTATCAATCCTCATGTTTTATGGCTATGTCCGTATTAGGAAAAATAAAAAAGTAGAGCATAATTCCCAAGAAGATAAATGAGAAATTTCTTCTTCTTTTTTTTTTTTCTTTTTTATTTAGCTCATCTTAAAAGGAAAGTCCAATACCCCTGTGATAGGAGGTGCATAAATAATGTTTCTCAAGGGTCAATTCAATATCCACCACAAGTGCTCCACTCCAATGATAAGGAAATGGACATTTGCAAGAGATCCCATGTGAAGAACGAAATTAATGCCGTGCCCATAAATCCAGTCTTCTCGGCTGACCATATACGTATATGTTTTAATCAATGAAAAGTACACCACCAATAACCCAAAAAGAAAGAAAAGAAAGAAAAGAAAGAACACTTATCCGTCCGTAACAAGCTGGTAAATTAGGTATAATACTCAAGGACAAAAGAAGTGGAGTCCAGAAGAAAATTATGGGGAAAATTAATTAAAAACATCAAAACGTTTAATGCTAAATTTAAATAAAGTACAATATTTTGTGTGGTTAAAAAAAATGCATCAAATTTTCATAAAATGAGTCAAGTAAAGTATCAATATTTTAAATATTTAACAAAAAAATACATCTTAATAAATGGTTAAAAAAAATACATTATATCATTTTTTTGCATCACTTTCTATAATGTTGATATATTTTTAACAATTTCAAACATTGATTTCTTATTTCACCTACTTTGTCAAACGTTGATGTATTATTTAAACTTACTCCAAATACATTCCGATGTAATTTATCCATAAAAAATTGGTCAATTACATCAAAACGTATTAATGTAGTTCAAAAAAGAAATGAACGTTTGAGAAAAAATTCATTTAAGGTATCAACATTTCAAGTGGTTAAAAAGAGAAATCAATGTTTTATAAAGTGAATCAAATAAGATATTAGTAATTGACATTAACAAAAAATTAAGGCAACTTAATTGAAAACTAATGCACATATCGATACCTTAAATGGACTTTATAAAATGTTGATACGTAAACTAATTTACTTTAAAAAATATTGATTCCTCTTTTTAACAACTCAAAATGTTTATACCTCATATGATCATCTCAATCGTTACTACATTGTAGTCTAATTTATCCTTAAAAAATGGCTTATTATACATACAAGTTAGATAAATTATAAATATGCTAGCAAAAATAAAATAAAATCAAATAGAATAAAATAATTATAAACACATCGTTTATGTGTGTTGTCATGCATGGAGATCAAGGTGCAACTACTTTTTCATGTATTTCCAAATACAAGCATACAAGATTTGAAAACCAATTAAATATCACAAACCATATTCAATTTCATATGTCTCCATAATTACTTAAGTACATGGTTATCCATATAACTTATTATATATAATTACATATCAAGGTCTAAGAAGACTACAAACATGAACTAGATTTCTGTATTTCTGTTTCTAATTTAATATTGAGCTTACTACTTATCATGTACATTATTTGAACTAGTGCAATCTCACTCCTATACAAGTCAAGGTCTGAACACCTAATGCCCTTTGCATTTGAAATTTTATCCATAAATGGGTAAACTATGAAACCTAGTATAGAGAAACTGAACACATGCACGCATATGCTATACCTTGTACGAGCTAAAAAGATATACAAATACAATATACTTCTCAAATCAACTAACAACAAACACTTAAAAAACTTCTATCTTATAATTAAATCACGTCTCAATATAGGTATATCACTATTAAAACCAAGTTGGCATCAAGCAAGGTCACCCATCTCATAACATACAACAATGAATGAAAAGATTCCAAGGTCTTATCATATACATAGATGAATTTAAAGATTTCAAGATATTATGAACAATGATGAATATGAAGACTCCAATACTTATATAAAATAACAAACCTAGAGATCTCAAGACTTCAAACGTAATGATGAATCCAAAAATTTTATGTCTTCATGATTAACTAAGAATGCAACAATGTGGTCTCACGAATAATGTTAGGGTGTGAGGTTGGAAAAATCCCACATAGAAAATATAGAACTAATGTGAAAGTGTTTATGAGAGAATAGACCCATTAACCTAACACCTTAAGGTTTTGAGTTATTAATGATATTAAGCCCATTTGTATATTCCTTCATAAAGTTTGTTTGACGAATTTCTTCTCGTTAAAGGCTTCCTTCTCTTCTAACAAATTGGTATAAGAGCCTATGGTTTGGTTGGGAAACTCCTATGGTTAGCTCACCATGTAGAAAGAAGAGTTTCGTAGTGTGACTCGTTGGTGAAACCCTTCATGTATGGTAAATATGTGGAGAGTGGACCACTCATAAAATGTGGTTTGATTGAGTTAATTTGACAAACTCTTGTTGAGGGGGAATATGACATAACCCATTATGGAGACTCATAGTTGAGGGGGAGATTTATTAAAGTACAAGTGCAAGGTTGAAATATCCCACATAGGAAATATAAAACTAATGTGAAAGAGTTTATAAGAGGGAAGACCCATTAACTTAACACCTTAAGGTCTTTTTTATTATAGATGATGTCAAGCCCATTTGTGTATTATTTTATAAGGTTCGTTTAAAGAATTTTTCCTCATTGAAGGCTTTTTCCTCTCTTAACAAATAAGGATTGATTCAAATATATAAATACCTCACATATAACAACCAAATAAAGCTCATTGTTCCAAAATTTCATAATTTATTTTCCAAAAAACTCAATACCATAATCAACAAACATTTTTTTTATAAAAGATTTATATTAAATTTTAAGCCTAGAAATATAATTTAAAAAATAGTAGTAACTTAGATAACCACAAAGGACAAACATGTTTAAGAAAAAAGATTTATATAAAATTCTATGTCTACACATATAACTTAAAAAAAAAAAAAAAACAACATGTCGCATAGCTGAGATCCGCCTAAATTCTTAATTAATTCCAAAACAAATTCTTAATCCATTAAGTGACATTGATTAGAGACTTATACACCGTAGGTAAGTTTCGTTTGTGATATCTGAAACTTTTTAATTTTCAATAAAATAATATCTAAAAAAATTTATATCATGACAGTATGCAAACTTTTTAAACGTTTCACACATAGTATATTTAGCTAGAATCCATCCGTTTCTTTAGCTAATTGTTGACAAGTAAAGGAAACTTGAATAAAAAATTACTTTTTTTGTCCTAATTGACCTATTCATTTATTTTTACTTTCCCTCTTTCTTCTTCTTCTTGGACTTCACTTCAAACTATAATAAAAAAAATCTAAAATCCAAAATATAAGATTTTCTTAAAAATTGATTCAAATGTAGACTCTTTGAACTATACTCCCCACTTAGTCAAACCCCATAAAACCTAAATTTTGTTCCTTTGAAATTATACCCACAACCCTAATCTTCTCCAAATCTCACTTCATTAACTTGCGATCTATTTCATTTGTAAAAAGTAATACACCTCATTATAATGTAAAATCATTAAAGGGTGGTTGTTGTTGTTGTTGCTGTTTTTAATCCATGTTAGCAAGAAAATAGAAAATAGGTTTATAAGGTTTTAGTAAAAATGAGAAGGAGAGGAATGGATTTTCAACAACTGGTGAGGAAGTGGTGATCAAATGTGGTGTGGTGGATGCTTTATGGGATTTTGGTTTTGTTTTCTAAAGAGAAGCAAATGTAATCACTACCATCAATAGCCAAGATCATCATCTCCATTGTCTTGTCGTCATATCAGCAATATTGCAAGAGCTAAACTAGGCACTACCTTCAACTTAACAACCCAAACACTCATCGTTGCCTCCTTCATTGCCTTTAAGCTCTTGACCAATCACTGATTGCTGCCATTTGTTGCACTATTGTTGCCATTCGAAGACCCACCAAAAAAGAAAGTGGTGAAAGAGAGAGCAGGGGACAAATAAAAAAGAATTTTTAATAGGTTTTTGGGATTTATGGTTTTTTTTAAGAAGAATAGAAAAAGGGGAAAATAAAAAAAGAATAATTAAATGTATAAAAAAACCAATTAGGATAGAGAAAGTAATTTTTTATTTGGGTTCTATTTACACATAAGCAATTGGCTGGAGAAACAACAGGACTCTGATCAAATGTACCATGCGTGAAACATTTAACAAGCATGAAACATTTAAAAAGTTTAAGTACTATCATGGCATAAATTTCTTTTAGGTATTATTCTATTACAAACCACAAAGTTTAGATACCTAGAATGAAACTTATCCTATAAACAGCATATCACACATCATAGGTTCACTTCTAGGTTTCTAAGTAGTTATATTTTAAAAATTAACTTAATGGCAACAATACAAGGGTCCATTACAAATTATCTAAATGACTTGAAGTAAATTAGAGGAAAGGGATCGACTAGGTGGTAGATTGACCTCTTTCAACTAATCCTCCTACCAATTCTTTGCTCAAGTTGATTAGGTTTAAGCGTAAGTCAACTTGACCTAGTCCAATGGTGGTTTTATATCTCCTTTTAAGTAAAAAATTCCATCTTTTCATCTTAGATTCTCTCTTAATTTATAATTGAATACAATCAAAGAAATCAAGCAGGATAAGTACAAGATGCTATAGTGTAGATTTCAAGTACAAAATTAAGTATCTTATATTATCTTATAGAATATGATATATGTAAAGTTTTATATGTATCCAGCCTATACTAACTCGTCTTTAATATAGCTCCAAGATGTTTTTTTTGTTGTAAATCAAATTATTTTATCCAAACGGAGTGAAACTAAGATAGGAGAATTTGCTTTACCTTGCATTTAGATTTACTGGCACATACATGACTAATGAAAGGAGAAATAACAAGGCATCCTTAATCACTTTAGGCTGAGAAACAAAAACCACCAAAATTTTAAGAAAAAGATTGAAGTAAAACTAAAGGATGCTTGCGTGTTTGATCAAATGATTGCTGTCAATTAGAAGAAAAAGCTCATATCTGCACTCATTACTATCCATGTGATATGGCAGTCAATTTCCTTGATGCTATCGATTTTAATATCTAGGGGATGACTTCGGGACCATTTAGTGAGAAGTTGATAGAGCACTGTCAATCAAAAGCAAGGGTTAAATTATTTCTTAATAATAATTTCAACTTCCGCCGACTCATCATTTATTTCCTCAATGTATGATGAGAATGGTACCAATCCGAATCTTTGTAAAAAAATGTGGAAAGATAGCATAAATGTGAACTTTACACAAAAATATAGTTTGATATCTAAACTTTAAAGTGATCAATTTAGTACACGATTAAACTTTTTGTAACTATTTTTATTACCTCCTTAGTAACATTCACTTTATTTGCTAACGTGGAAGATACGGTATATTATTGAGTTTTTTATATTTACCCTAATATCATTCAGCGTTGTTGAGTTGATTCTTTCATCTTACCAAATGGAATATACAATGTTGAGTAGAGTAGTAAAAATAGTTATGAAAAGTTTGATTGGATATTAAATTAACTATTTTAAAGTTAAGATAACAAATTGAATTTTCATACAAAATTTAAGGTATTAAATTTGACATATTTCTAAATAAATTTATTAAAAAGCCCTTATAATGAACCTTAAAGATAAAGTAGAGAGATCCATTGAAAAGAGAGTCTGCCTAGTGACCCAAAACATGATTCTTAGCATTGGGAATGCTCTCATATATCTACATATCTATTATGATATTCATCTGTTATATTATCCTAATAGACAATTCTGTTATACCCATTATATAATGTGCATGTGCGTGCGTATATATTACCATGAATCAAGCCAATAAGGTTTTATTTAACTCCACTTTCTTTAAATTATCCTTTCAAACAATTTATGTATATATATATATATATATATATATAAATACTTCATCTATCGGATTTATATTACAAAATTATCTTTGACAATACATATAACGTTGGTGCATATAGTATACATATAAAACTAATGGACAATGGCATCTAATCGAATGAGGATTCGGATGAGAGCATACAAAGAAGATATCTGAAGGCTTTTATCCATTTGGTGGCTGGTAACATGCGTAAAAAACCTGAGATGCTAGTGAACTCCTAGATTTTCTTGGCTTGAATTTAACGTAGTTTTCAGCAAATGTCTCTTTGATCGGGTCAATTGTCATGAATTGGTTCTTTCTTCAAAAACCTGATCTTGATGCTACTTGCATCTGCTTTGGGACCAAATCCAGGCTTTATTAATTCCAATTTGTCTTTATTCTCAAACCCTTTTTCTCTTTTCCTTCTATCAAAGTTGATACTTAAGCATCACAAAGAAGATATTATTACAAACCTAGAACTCCTGATTTTATTTTATTTATTGTCAAGTTTTACATCAATTCTTTATGAAGAAGGCCTAAATATATCTTTAGAGGTCTCCCACTTAAACCGTAGGAAAAATGAACAAAAATACGAGTTTAGTTTAAAAAATAAACACAGATGTAAAGTTATAACGAAATAGATATTACTAATTTACTAAACCACATTTAAATGAAGGAACAAATTGGGTTTGATATATAGCTAATAAACAACCGAAAAATTGTGGTAAAAGAAACAGAATAAAATAAAATAAAAACCATCGAAAGAAATTTTCCTTTTCCTTTTCCTATCTCGGTTTTCATAATTTATTGAGTGTGACAAAATTCATAATTTATTATCTTTTGTTAGGCCGGTTGGAGAAAATGTGTGAATTGCCAAAATGGTCATAATATGGTACTTCAAATATGTACTTCAACTAACATAATTTCAATACGGGACTAATGATCTCATCCTCCGATAGGTGGGATCTCCATTATAGCAAAGGACCACCACCTTTCAATGAACATGCAGATTATTGTTTGTCTACGCTACTTAACAGGAAAAGGGGTCCAAACCACATCCATAATTGGTTGGGGAAAAGTCCTTGGAGCGACTTTATGAGAAATTGGAGGACCTGCAAAGGGGCGGGGTAGATATATTGTGGATATAATTTATTTCTTTGATGTATGTAGATATATTATTGATATAGGTTATTTCTTTGGTGCATGAAATACCCCAACTTTTCATTAATTTAAATAAAAGAGGTTATAATTAAATATAATAATTGATCATCGAATTTTGAACTTGAATTTAAATTTAAACTTAATTTAGATTATAAATTTAGATAGTTTAATTAAAACAAGTAAATTGAACTATAGAATATAATTAGATAGATAAACATAATCAAAACAAGCAAACGACGCACCCGCAATGCACGTGCAAGTAAAATAACCATATATATAAATTAAATAGATATATTATTTTGACAAGTTAGAAGAAGACAACCGTAATTAGTCTTAGAAATTAGGAAATTAATTACAAATCATAATTACAATTATATTTTTCATAGGTAACTTCTTCATGTTGGGTAATTGCCATGCATAAATGTGGCATCAGAGCTTTAGATTGGTATATGAAGATATATGCTTAGGCTTAAAAAAGGAAAAGATTATGTCTATTCAATCCCTATTTAATTCTTTTCAAACCTTATTTAATTTCATGATTTCAGGGATACCAAAAATATTTTACGTGGAAAAGACTATATTTATTCAACTCCTATTTAATTTTATTCAAACCCTATTTTATTTCATGATTTCAAGGATACCAAAAATATTTTACGCCCATATACTAAAAGAAGGGAAAAACTATGTCTATTCAATCCTTATTTAATTATATTTAAACCTTATTTAATTTTCATGATTTTAGGTATACGAAAAATATTTTATGGCAATATGCTAAAAATATTACACTAAAAATATTTACACTAAAAATATTTACACTAAAGACACCAAAGGAGGTGGTTTTGCTTTAATAGTATAGATAACAAATGGATTTAATTGAAATTGAAAATTCAAATATTCTTTTCAATCACCGATTTCATGAATGAAAGTCAAATTTGAATCCTATTTCTTTCAAAATTTTATTTATCTTAATTATCTTTTTCCACAAACTAGATTGCACATTATCTTGATAAAATTTTTAGTTTGAACTTCTTTTCTTTCAATTTCAATTGGATCCGATTTCTAAAGTTCAATCACCTAAAATTTCATAAAAAGGCCTTATTTAGTTATTTTAAACTAAATCCTACTTTCTTAATGTTTATAAAATTTGAAATCAATTTCTTGTTTAAAAGTATTAGATTTTTTGTCTAAATTCCCAAATCTAAACTAAATAACTACTTTGATTTGGATAGTCACTTGCATTGATCAAAGTAAATTATATAATATTAGCAGATGATGCACCCACATTGCAGGTGTAAAAATTAAATAAGAAAATGAACTTCTATAATGGATAACATAATTGAAGATAATTACATGCAAGATTGGTAGACGAAGGAAGAAACTAAAAACATTGGATAAATTGTATAAAAATACATGAAAAAGAAATCAAAAGATTAATGAAATAACACTCTAATACACTTATAATACATGAATTGTAATCACAATTATTTTTCTTTATCGAAGATATAGCCATATACTCACAAAAAAATGAGACATTAGAAAGGGAATTTATTTAATCAAATTATACTTATATGTATAGATTTAAGTGACTTGATAATTAGTTTATTGAACTCTTTGTATAATAGCTCATTTGCAAAAGTTTTTGTCTTGAAGAATTGCATATTAAATGAAATATAGTGGAGTAAATGAAATAAAGAGTTTATACTTATTAAATTGAAAAAAAAATTGTAGTGAGATGAAATTTTATGTAATAACTTTCGCTCTATAAAATGAAAAAAGAGATGATATTTGATAATATCATACTGCAACAGCAATCATATATGATAATCATAATTAGATTTATCTTACCTATTACACTCCATATATTGTTCTTGTTGTACTTGATGATTAGGCACATCTTCATATCTGTAAGTAATTGACAATATAATGAAAATGAATTCATACTTTTGCACGTAATTAGCAATTTAATATCTGAAAATTATACAATAGAAGTTACGACCTTTGTTTATATGGTGATATGTTACCTATGTTGCTGAAGCTTTTTAATTTCTTGTTTTATCATCTTAATGAATGTTCTTTTGTCAGTTTTAATAGAGAATGCTCAACCAAAACTATAAATCCTCAAATAATTTCTCTACAGAAGGAAAAGACTTATATAGTCAGTAAAATTTAATACCTTCTTGGAATTGTAAAGTCTTAAGATAAAAAGGAAAAACATATAATAAAAAGAAAATATACATGATAGATATAAATATTGTATAAGGGGATTGTTGGAGACATATTATGGAAATCTCTAAATTAATCAACCAATCGTCAAGAGTAATTACATAATTTAATGTGAATTAAAGTACATTTGCAATAAAACGTGGGATAAATTATACTTTGTTATTCCTTCAAATGGGTGTGGAGGCGAATGAGAAAGTTCTCACTTAAATTATAAAAATGGCTTAAATTATATAGATAGATATAGATTAAATAACAATGATGATTCTTTTCTTTAGTCAATACTCTTAAAATGTAATGATAAGTTTATTTCTTTAAATAACATGCTCAAATAATAATATTAGAGAGATTGATGAATTATCATATAAAACAATATGATAAAAATGTGCGACAAATGAATGGGTTCCAGCTTAAATTATATAGAAGAGCTATATGATACAAATGTATGATGAATGAAAAGATTCTGGCTTAAATTATATAAATAGATAGATATAGATTTAATAACAATGATGATTCTTTTCTTTAGTCAATATTCTTAAATGTAATGATAAGTTTATTTCCTTAAATAAAATGATCAAATAATAATATTAGAGAGATTGATAAATTACCATATAAAATTATGTGATAAAAATATGCAACGAATGAAAGGTCTTGGCTTAAATTATATAGATAGATATAGATTAAATAGCAATGATGATTTTTTTTCTTTAGTTAATATTATTAATGCAATGATAAGTTTATTTCCTTAAATAGAATGATCAAATAATAATATTAGAGAGATTGATAAATTAACACATAAAACTATATGATAAAAGTATTCATCGAATGAAAGGGTTCTAGCTTAAATTATATAGATGATTAAGTAAATTGATGTCAATTAGTAAATAGATTTAAATTGAAATTTGAACTTTCAAATATTCTTTTTAATCATCTATTTGCCTCAATAACCTTCTTTTATGAACCAAATTATTTAATTCTTCCCAATCATTTATTTTAAACTCCTTTTTCTTAAATTTCAATCCCTAAAACCCTTGAACAAAGAATTTAAATGTTTAGTAGATTTCTAAAGTCTTGAACTTTAGTTTCATTACCATTTGCTAAACCCTCACAGCTTTTGAACCCATTTACTTGTTTAAAATTATTAGATATTATGTCTAGACCCAAACTAAATATCAAGTTATTACAAATTGAATTCTTAAACTAGATTTTTAGTTCAAGCTACTAATTTTTATTTTATAAGTTTTGAAATTATGTTTTAATTACTTTCGATACTTAAGATAATGATCTAAAAATTTTAAGCCAAATCCATTATCCATAAATATCCTTTTTGTCATAATCCTTTGACTTTCTTTTTCCATTTCGCTGCCTTTTCTTTTTCATTTCTTCTTCATTTTTGATTCTCTCTTTTTCTCTTTATCTCCTCTTCATTTCTCTTTTCTTTCCTAAAAAATCAACCCTAAAAACTCAATTTTAAGAAGAAAGGAGAAATAAAATATGAAAAACAAGATAGAAGATGGAAAACAAACTTAGAGTAGCTTCATTAATAAGAAAAGAGGAGTACCAAAGAAGATTAAGTAGTTTTTTTTTTTTTTACTAAACAAGTAAATATTGCTATTTTTTCTTGCTTTGATTGTTGATATTATATGGGCATGATAGATTAATATTAGATATAACTAAAACTAGTGATTTAATTTGTAAACAAGGGAGTTAAGAGCATAAAATCTAAAACCTATGTATATGATTATGCATGAATAGGCTAGATGATTGATGAGATGATTTGATGAAATATGATGTAATAATATGTATACAAGTACTATAAACTATAAGTATAAGTGTGTGTGCTATTTTTATGATGTTTTGTTTAAAGTAAGATGTATATAAGTTAACAAAATTTGAGTAAAAAGTAAAGAAAAATGTAACTCTATTACCATATGCATCACATGTGTGATACAGCTCGTGATCTTCTCGGATTAAGAATTTTCAAAGATAGTGGCCTAGATCACAGCTGCGATGAGGGACGCGATCTTCTCGTATCACATTTTTTCCTTTGTTACAAGCATAACGTGGCTCATGATAGTCATTATGGCTTCCACCATGGGCGCGATCCATCATCTGGTATAATTCATAGAAAAAAAAAGAGAGAAAGATCAAATGAATTAGATGAATAATGAATAATAGATATGATATGTAGTGCTTGTATAATTAGGAATGAGATAAATGAATTAATAGGTTTAGTAACTAATTAAGTTTAACGTGCTTAAGTTTATAAGATGAACTTAGATAACAAACCTAAGTTCAACATGGTTTGATGAATCTTAATGTGTTAAAATGAATTAGACTAATTAAGATCTCATAGAATATATAACAATATTTTGATAGAATAAGCTAATATAACTTAGTAACTAAATTAGATTTAATATAGCTTTTGAATATCAAATGGACTAATTAATAGACTTAAATTTAATTTGACTTAATAGACTACAAGGAACTAAAATGAAATTGATCTAAAATAGAATAATTTGATAAACTAATATGCTAATAGATACATGGTAGTGATCTAAAGAGATAATTAAATGTGATTTGATAATTGGATTAAGTGGTTAAATCTAATCAACCTGATTAAGTTAAGTTAACACAGATTTAACTTGTCAATGATTTTGATATAATTATAGTATATCAGACTTTAAATGATAAAGGGAATATGTTGTTTCAAATATTTTTTATTAAGATAAATGAGTATTTTCCTAAAGGTTAATGATTTATTCAAAACTTAAAGTTAAATGACAAAATGATAATGTTGCTATAATAAATGATTTATAAAAAAGAAAAAGAAAAAGAAAAAGAGATAATTTTACAAATAATGGAGAACTATTGAGGGTTGGCTTGAAATAATATTACTTAGTGGAGTTTCTAAGGTGAAGTTAAGGTTATGTTAATAACAACAACAACAACAATAACAACAACAACAACAACAGCAACAACAAAAAGAAATGAGTTTAGAAAGAAATCCATATTCCTTAATTCTTTAAGGTGAAACTGAGGTTATGTTAATAATATATGTAAATAACAAATGAGTTTAGAAAGAAATCCTCATTTCTTAGTTCTTAGTTTCTTTTGGGTCTGAATTACTTGAGTTGGTTCTTCAACCCTCAAAAGAGGGCATAAATCTTTATTGATTTGGATTCAGATCATCCAAACAGTGCATGCCTCATTTAGTTTAGTATTGCATCATATGTGTGTGTTAAATATAATTGATTGATAATTATTTGATGTGTGGTTGGTCTTGTTATTCACCGAGCTATGGATGAGGTCATACCCTTATAGTTCTTATGCAGGAAAGCATCGGGAATGAGCTAAGATTGTATGAAAAGAGAGAATGTCTCTAGTGAAGACCTTGAAGATAAGAAGAGGAACATAGAATGTAATCTATATATTTAGTATTTACGTTAGAGATTTTGTAATATACAAAATTCTGATGGATTGTGGGAATTCGTATTTGTATTTGAACCATGCCAAATATTTTATCAAGCTTAACCGAGCTTCTATTGAGCTTAAAATTCAAGCTCGAGCTAGCATTAAAGTTTTTCATTTCATGATTTGAATTGAACCTAATTATAATATGCAATTACACATATCTTAAATAAAAATTTTTTTGTTTAATTATAAATTTATAAAAAATATTTTATAAATATAAAACTCACAAGTTTGCTAACGAGCTTATTCGTGAGCTTGTTAATGAGCTTATTTACTACTATACTTGTAAGTCCATACATGAGTATGAACGAGTTTATTTATGAGCTAGCTTGTGAGACTAAATCGAAGCTTCAACTCAGTTCTTTTAGATAAATAAATTTTATTTTAAGTTTAAGTTTAGCTAATAATCGAGCTCGAGCCGAGTTGAGCTTAAAGCAAGTTGAATTCGAATAGTTCATGAGCAAGTCGACTTTGTCAAGCGTGAATTTTGCTCCTTTACTACTAAAGGTTCCATCCATATCAAACCCGGCCCATTTGATATGAATCACTCAACAAGGAACCAGTAGGGTTTTCATAAAAAGCCTAATTTTCTGAAAACTATTTTGATTGGAGTCGTCACCGGCTAAAGTTGGAAAAGGGAGAACTAGAAACCAAATAGGTGGTTTGGTTTCTAATTCGACCACTGGTATGCGTGGAAAACCATAAATTAATGAGTCTGGGGGCTGCTACTTTATAACCTAAATGGTTATCTAGGCTTTAAATGAGCTTTAGAAATTTTGAATTATATGGGCTAAAGAGATTAATTTTGATTTTTCAATTTTTTTTAAAATTTTTAGTCTTCTTTTTAAATATATATATATTTACAAAAATATTTTTTTTGTTTTAAAAAAATTCCTAAGAGTTTTTATTTTTGTGACCATCCCATAGGTGCCTACGTATCCGCTAGCCAGAATTAGGTCCCCGTAGTTCGTTTTGACTTTTGTAAAATTTTTAATTTGTTTGTATTTTTTTAATTATGAAAATCTGCCAAGTTAAGTAATTCACCATTTGATTTATTTTTGAAAATTACTAAAGGAATATATTTTTTGTGTTTTTACTTTTGAAAATTTCTAAAGAATGCTTTTTTTTTTTGGAAAACCCCGTTTATTATTTTTAGTATTTGCAAAATAACTAAATGATATATATATATATTATATAAGCTAGCGAAACATTTTCTAATACTATATATATATATATATATATATAGATATTAAAGAAAAATCTTTTTTGTTGATTTTGAAATTTTTTTCATTTTTTGGATTTAAAAAAAAAAATCTGATCATATCAAACAATTCACGAAATCTTATAGATATACTGCAAGCATTCACTCATAAAAAAAAAAAACTATAATCTAATGTCCATACTTTTTGTAGATTTTAATTTATAAGACCTTATTTATTAAATATGATGAGCATTTATATCTTAAAATTTTATTTACTCACTAAATAGTTTTTATTTATCTAAACACTATATTATATACTAATAATCAGGAATATATCATGCAAATCACATGCGCACGTACACACACACATATTTTCATTTTCTTTTTTTTTTTCGTTTTTTGTTTTTCTCTTGTTTTCTATTCTTGTTTTTCTTTCTTTTTTCTTTTCCACTGTTCCCTCTCTTTTTTATTATTTTATATTTTAGTTTTTTAACTTCTCTATTTTTTCTACTGTTTTATCAGATTTTTACATATTACAATCACTTGGAGTATTAACAAATATTAAGAAAATAACGAAACTAAACTAATGAAACTAATAGAAGAAAAAGAAAAAGATGTGGCATACAGATATGAAATGGACCTTCATGAATTAGGATTAGATTCAAAAGTTGGTCAGCTGAAGATTGGGACCTTCAATTCTTGCAACATCAACAAAGTATATAGAATTTCTCTCCTTCACGTCTGATTGGTGGCGGGTTTGGGTTGGAGAAATGGTGATGATGCGTTTGGTGGAGTTGGTCTTGGTGCGTGATGTTGGGGGTGGTGGTTCGTGGTTTGTGGAGGTGGAGGCATTGGGGGGTGTTCAATGGGTATCAATGGTTAAGGTGAGTACAGGTTGGTGCTCATTTTTGAGTTCAGTCGCGTTTAGGAAGGAGAGAGATCTGGTGGGTTCGAGGTGTTATGGTACGAGAACTGGAGATGGAAATTATGGGAAGTTTTTCAAAACTGAGATCTAGTTTCTTTTCAAACTTATCTCTAAGTTCAAATCTGGGTCCCTGTTCTTCTTGAGAGCTGGTGTTCGTTTTTATAGGAGCAATGAGGAAGGTGGAGGGACAAAGCATGTGTGGCCATTAATGACCGTTATGAATTTGAAGAGATCGGTGGTTATAGAACATGGAGGGGTAGGGGTTACAATTTTTGCCTTTATAAAACACATTAAAAGCTTGATTTATGAGCTTAGAATTAACTTTTGATATTCCCTAGCGAAAGAAGGAGCTTGAAAAAATTTTCCCCACTCGCTTAGGAAGGATTGAACTGCCACCTTCTCTCCTTGCACTCCACACTTTAACCAATTGAGATGAGCTCATTTTTTAGTACTATGCCCACTTAGGATAAACTTAAGACATTTGAACGAGGACAAAAAATACTATTTAAATAAAAATAAGCCAAAACTGATTTGAGTCCAGGATCAAAATTAATTTTCAAAATAGCCTAAAGCACTAATATGAAATAATTTATATATTTTTTCATTTTTCGATTTTTTATTTCAGTTTTAAACAAGTTATTTATTAAAAGGATGGGGTTTTCTGATTTTTTAATTTTTTTTAATTTTTCTCATTTTTATGTTTTTTTTTATTTTGTAAATTTTTTTATCTTATCTATACTTTGTTTTTAATTTTAAACTTAACTAATTTTTTTTTGTATTTTTGATCATTTTCAATTTTTATTGTATTTCTATATAATTTTTATGATTTTTCATTTTTTATGTTTTTAAAAATGGGGCAAAAATGGGGTGTGGACAAACTTGTTTAGAGCTGTAAAATAACAATTTTAGACTTGTGATTTATGTAGTTGCTCCATACTTCTAAAAACCAAAATTTAATTCTTTGTATCTCAAATAAGATCAATACTAGGTTGAGAGGCCACGATGTAATTATGCTTCCTTAAGCTTTCAAAAACACATCTTTTCCCCCTAATTAGGCAAAGTACATATGGTGTTCAAAGTCCACATAATTCAGTTGATAGTAATTTGATGCTATTATAAGCAGATCTAGCATTAGTGGTTTACACTCTATCATGAGAATTAATAGACTAAAGAAAAAAATGAATAGGCAAAATGATGGACCATTTACAATTATGATTTTATGGAGTGGGCTTAAGATAGTATCTGAAGCAGCGAAATAAAGAGAAAAAAATGAGAGTTCTAGCACGATCAAATGAGTCGTGCATGATTACCGAAAAGCAATCTTCAATTACCTAGTGATTCTGAGGTAAATGGCATCCAAAAATAAAAAATGTGTAAATTCGAAATTTTGGAAAAATAGAGTAGACGGATGAAAATAATATTATAGATGCAAACAATGATATGTTTTTGCCTTAAGGCCTATCTTTATATTGAACTTAAAAGTTAGGGTATTCATAGTTCGGTTAACGAATCAGTGACCTTTTTTTTTTTAAGCTAACCATAATATTCTGTTTTTTAATATCCTGATTCGTAACCGATCCATTATAAATGGTTAACTAACTTAATGATTAACCTTTTTTTTTTTCAACCATTTAATATAATGATTTTAACAAATCAAATCGATAGTTTCAATAAACCTTATTTTTTAGCCTTTATCGTAGAGTTTTTCTTTAAATTATTATTATATATATTATAAGAGAAAAAAAAAAGAAAATCTAATTAAGGAAAAGAGAAAAAACAAGCATTTGGATGTATTATCATAAGCAAAATCAAACTAAATCAATTACCATATTAACCCCCATCAAACATAGGACAAAACATAGTACTTTAATCAAAATCCAAATAATATTAACATATATAACTTATATATATGTGTATTAAAAATAATAATATGTATATGTAAATTATATATATAATATTTATAAATAATATTGAAACAGTTAACCGTTAATCATTGGTTTTTTGTGGTTACAAACTGAAACTGAAAATAGGGAAAAGTAAGAACTGTAGTCCTAAATTGAAACCAATGGACCGGTTAACCATATTTTTAGGATTGGTTTTCTGGTTTCGATTCAGTTTTTCGGTTTCATCGGTCTTTCTGCACACTCCTACTCAAAAGCTTCCAAAATTAGAAATCGACAAAACTACCAAAAATAGAAAATTCATAAAACTTAAGACATAAAATATATAAAAAGACAAATAAAATGTCACAGATGACATACAAAATAGTAGTGTCTATATACCAATAATAAAACCTAGCAAGGCTCATTGAAGGCCTAAATGAAGGAATTTGCCATAAAACTGATGCAGTTTATCACCAAAGGTTCAAGATAAGGACATGCAATTATGGAACTGCCACTAGCTAGTTTTTACCCCACTTTCTAAGGTACTTGTTTGTCACTTCATTAGTATCTACTATAATTAAGAGAATAATTATATATATTGTACTCTACTTCCCTTGAAAAATGAAGAAATTTTAAAATTACTAATTGATCCCTCCATCTTATTTTATTTATCGTTTAATAGTGTCCATTCCAATTATTTAAAAAAAATTTAAGGATAATTATAGCAATTTCGTTATTTTCTAAATTTTTATCTCACAAACTGCAATAGACGGTTACAAAATGCCTTTTTACTCTTTTAGTCACTGTAGATTTTCCAATGCCAAACCATGAATGGTATATAGTTTCTTCTAAGGTTGTTGTGAAATATGAATTGTGGTATTTAAGAGGCATCAACAACCTATTAATATTTCATAAATTGTATTTTCTTTACTAAATCATGAGCCTCACGTAGATTTTAAATGTTCAAAAGAGGAAAAAGTAGAAGTGGCTGATATCCAGTTATCTTCAAAGAAATCATTAAGAGCTTAAGGATGGCCATAGCCATTTGAATGCTATGCATCCCCATTGCTTATGAATATTCCATGATTAGTTCTCATCCATTTCTAGTGAATGCAAGGATGAGATTCACCGTATCGATGTGTCATTGCTTTATGGATGTGTAATTGGTGTTGAGCCATAATGTTTTCACAAAGACATCATACATTGCTGCTGCTTATAAGTAGTCTTCAAGTAATTGTCATTCTGTTCTTTTGAAAGCAAGTTTTCCACTATTAGAGATTTGAAGATATTTTTTAAATTACATAATTTCTTTTATCTTAGTTTACCATATTTCGCCCAAGATTAAGCAGCAAAGATAAGACTATTCCTAAAATTTAAGTTAGACATATCATTGATCTATTGGTTACAAACGTGTAATTATATTTTGTTGAAGGTTATTTATTAAATTATATCAAGAAAATCATGATTGTGTTTGAAATGAATATATATATGTATATTGCATTATCTAATAATATTTTAAGGGTAAAAAAATTAGAAGGTGTGAACTTAATTGCTTTTGCTTTATATATATATATATATATATATATTCATATATGAAGCTTATAGTTTGCAACTTAACACTTATGTTGTTAAATATATAGCCTAAATATTTGTGTTGAAGTTTTATATGATGTTTGTTAATGTAGTAACTAAAAAATTATTAGCTATACCATTAGTAACTAAGTTTTAGGTTTATGTTACCTGGAGGAAGTTACTAGATGAAGAATTCAAATAGATGGGGTTTCTTTGTAGGGAAGGAGTTATAGATCCCATTGTTAGAAAATAATTCCTTATATTACAAGATTGATTCTTGCCTAAAGATTACTCAAGAGTAAGAGTAAGTAGAAAAGCAAACCAAACCGAACCAATTTGTAACCAAACAAAACCAAACCAAAAATATGGATTTTCTAAATAATTTGGTTTAGAAAATTCTCAATCTGAACCAATATATAAATTTATGGTTAGTGTGAAGAGGTAAACCAAGCCAATTCACAAACATAAAAAAAAAAAAAAAAATTTACTTGCAATTATAAATTTTGTTATGATGATTGATTGAATGTCATATATGTTCTTATGATTTTATTTTGATATTTATTATATAATGAATATTGGTTAATATTGACTTGTTCATTGTTTAAAATTATTTTTTAGGATCAAGATATATTCTTCTGTTAGTAACTTAAAATTGTTTTTTATTTTAGTTTCAAGTTTGAATAAGGATGATTTTAGATTTATTGTTGAGAATAATACGATCTCCATCCATCATAGAGACATCTTTTATGGTCTTGCTCATTTGATGAATGGTCTCTATGTTCTAAACTTTGATGAATTTGATAAAAAGTCTATCAAAAACATTAACAACAAAAGGTTCAAAAAATCTGATAATTTGAATCCCACTTACTTCTAGCATTGTCACTTAGGACACATTAATGAGAAATGCATATCAAAGCTTCATCAAGAGGGGTTTTTAGATTCATTTGATTTTGAATCATATGAATCATGTGAATCTTGTTTAATGGATAAGACGACAAAGGCTCCTTTGGACAAAGTGAGAGAGCTACTGACTTATTGGGCCTCATACATACCGATGTATGTAGACCATTGAGTTCACCTGCTAAAGGAGGTTATTTCTACTTTATTACTTTTACTGATGACTTCAGTAGATATGAATATGTATACCTAATGAAGCATAAATTCGAATCTTTTGAAAAGTTCAAAATATTCAAAAATGAAGTACAAAATCAGCTTGGTAAAAATATTAAAACACTTTGATCTAACCAAGATGGTGAATATTTAAGCTAAATTTTTTTGGACTATTTTAAGTTTGTGGGATAATTTCACAGTTGCTTCCTTTAGGAACACCACAATGGAATGGTATTTCTAAAAAGAGAAATTGAACTTTATTAGATGTGGTCTGATCAATGATGAGTTAGATAGATCTTCCAATATCCTTCTGGGGATATGCCCTAGAAACTGTTGTGTTCATATTGAATAGGGTTTCATCAAAATCGATTGAGAAGACATCATACAAGCTATGGAATAGGAAACGTCCTAGTTTGTTTTTTTTAAAGATATGAGGCTGTGATGCTTATGTCAAACGTCAAGTGTTTGATAAGCTAGCACCCAAATCTAACAAGTGCTTGTTTGTGGGGTATCCTAAACAAACAAAAGATACTACTTCTATAACCGACTTGAGAACAAAGTCTTTGTTGCTCGTAATGGTAATTTTCTAGAAAGAGAGTTTGTCTCTAAAGAAACAAGTGGGAGTAGAATCCAACTTGAAGAAATTCGATAACCATAGACTAGCATAGAACCCATAATGGACATTCAATTAGACTCATAATTAATTGTTAAGCCTAAACCACTAGCTAAAGGTCCACGTAGGTTTGGTGAGATTTATCATGAGCTTAAGAGATATGGATTTCTCAATACTGACAATCGTGATGTGATGCTTATAACTAAGATGAGCCCACGTCATACTAGGAAGCGATGCAAGACCTTGACTCTGAGAAATGGTTAGTAGCCATGAAGTCAGAAATGCAATCCTTATATGATAATCAAGTTTGAACTTTGATTGATCAACTTGATGATGTTAAAACTATTGGGTGTAAATGGGTTTTCAAGAAGAAAACTGACATTGATAGTAAAGTGCATACCTACAAAAAACGACTAATTGCAAAAGGTTTTAAGTAAACTCATGGTATAGACTATGATGAAACATTTTCACTTGTAGTCATGCTTAAGTCTATTAGAAATCTTCTTGCTATAGCTGCGTATTAAGATTACGATATATGGCAAATTGATGCCAAAACAACTTTTTTGAATGGAAACCTCATCAAGGATGTGTACATGACATAACTTGAGGGTTTTGACTATCCAGGGAATTCACATAAGGTTTGCAATCTTCAAAGGTCTATTTATGGATTGAAGCAAGCATCTCGGAGTTAGAATCTTCATTTTAATGAAGCTATCAAAGAGTTTGATTTCATTAAGAATGAAGATGAACCTTATGTTTATAAGAGAATTAGTAAGAGTGCAATAGTTTTCCTAGTGCTTTATGTAGATGACATATTGCTCATTAGAAACAATATTCCTACATTACAAAATGTCAAAACATAGTTAGGAAATTGTTTCTCAATGAAGGTCTTAGGTAAAGCTGCCTATATTTTAGGCATTAAGATCTATAGAGATAGATCTAGAATGACTATTAGCTTAAATCAGAGTGCATACATTGACAAAGTACTAAAAGGTTTAGTACGGAAAATTCCAAGAGAGGATTTCTTCTAATGTCATATGGAATTAAATTAAGTAAGACTCAATGTCCTGCTTTAAAGGAGGAACAAGAACACATGAGTAGGATACCATATGCTTGGCCTATTGGTTCCATCATATATGCCATGTTATGCGCTCGACCAGATGTCACTTATGCTTTAAGCATCACTAGAGTGTATAAATAAGATCCAAGTGAAAGTCACTGGATAGTAGTAAAAAACATTCTAAAGTACATAAGAAGGACTAATGATGTGGTTTTGACATATAGAGGATAAGAAGGTGATCTCATTGTAAATGGTTACACAAATGCAAGTTTCCAGTCCGATCAGATGATTTTTTTATCACAATCTAGTTATGTTTTTTGTTTGAATAGAGGTTGTGTGAGCTCGAAGAGTTCCAAACAAGTCACAGCTATAGATTCTACTAGAGAGGTTGAGTATATAGCAGCATCGAATGCAGCTAAAGAAGTAGTTTGGATCAAGAAGTTTATTAGTGCTTCAGGAGTTGTTCTTAGCATTGCAAATCTAGTAAACCTTTATTGTGATAACAATGTGACCATGGCATAGGCTAAGGAACCAAGATTGCACTAGCGATCCAAACATATACTCAGACGTTATCATCTCATTCAAGAAATTATTAATAAAGGAGTTGTTAAGATATGTAAAGTACATGTAGATGAAAATGTTGCAAATCCATTAACTAAGCTTCTTCCCCAATCTAAGCATGATGGCATATTAAAGTATTAGCCATTGTATTTCACTAGGCTTAGTGTAAGTAAGAGATTGCTAGTGATGTGCCATAGGTCATAAGGATTCTATGTCATTTGAATATTTATCTTTATAATATAAGTCAATTTTCTTTATTAAAGTTATAATTGGCCTTCTTATTTTAGTGAAATTTATTCCTTGAATGATTTGTTATTCCTTATGCTGTTAAAGTATGTGACTTTAATAGTAAAACCATAAGGCGAGAAATAGCATTATTCAAAATTATCCCTAGTTATTTATTATGTGGAATAATAATGAATTAAGACTAGCATATTGGTTGAATGATGACCATGTTTTACTGATCATGGATATAAGATATCAATTCAGTGTATGAATATATGTAAGAGTACATTGTATTGGAATAACCAAATATGAAAATGCTATACGGATCAATGCGATAAGTATTTCTCATTATAATGTTGTTTTAGTCTTTTGACCTAATGACACCATGGATTCCTACATAATATGTTCCTTGTTTTGATTTGGCTCTTCATTATCTTTAATTAGATAATTATAAGATTGTACTTAGACATGGAATAGTTATGTGGAGGAATATGAGTGTTTATGAAGGAATTTGTTCCGTTCATTAATATGAGAGAGATATCTTTTGGGCATCTTGATGAGTAAGACTAAGAAATACATGGCCGTACTCGAATGAACTAATAAGGAGTTATCAATGTTATTCATTTAAGTTAGTCAGACTCTGGATTCAATAAGTATGTTATTAAACAGTGTATTGATCCATATCTTATGTTTGATCATAAGATATCATGCGATAAAGAGACTAAATAATTGACTGTCAATAAGTAAAGTCGAATCATTGATCTTCCCTTAATTTGGATAGGCATAATGTCTTGCTAGAGACCAATTATTTCTTATAGGCCTACAATGTTTAGGGCTTGCTGCCAATATTAAGTGAACCTACAGAGTCACATACAAAGAACGAATCAATTGCATCATGGTTTATTTAAATAAGTCTATCAGGAATTATCTAATTATCTATTAATCTTAATAAGATTAAGATTAATAAATAAAATTGTTCTTTATAAAATATATGGCATGTGTCTTTTATATTGAAAAAACCTAATTAGATTAAGGAAGATATTTATGAGGTACGATGCCCTATATATATATATATATATATATCATGATGGGTCTGCTTTAGGGTTAACGATGCCTAGCCAACATATCAGAATTTGTAGAGAAAGTTTATAAAGAAAAGAAAAACAAATAGTGGAGACCCTTTGTGAGATAATTTTTGAATACGCAGAATTGTTCCAATGTGCTAGCACACGTATCAAATCCGATTGGGAAAATTCATTCGTGCAGATACCGTAAAGGGAGCTCGCATGATTGCAGCACCTTCAGATCCAAAAGATTAAAAGCTTTGGAAATATATAATCCCATTTGTTCTAATTTGGTTGAATTGCTTGGATTCGAGTGGAGAATTAGGGTTTAATTTAAATATATATATATATATTTTTTTTTTCGTTGCCATATTAGTTTTGATCTATAAATCCCCAACAGGTCTGATGCTTGATTCTCCAAGCAATAATCAACCTAACGTTCATCATATATTTTTTAATCATGCTATAGACTGGATGTAGCTTAGTTTTGACAATTTTACTAGCTCCCTCTAACTCGAAAAAGATGCTCCTCACTAGCATGTAATGGAGGATTCTCAAGCTTTTCCTCTTAAAGGTAGAGGCCATTATTTTCTAGGATGAAAAAGTTTACTCTACCAGTTCTTATGTAAAGAACTTCATTTCCTCCTAGAAATCTTTGTGGGTAAATTTTTAGACTCGTCTCCATTAACTTCCTCTTCATTCTCATGCAGTCCCATGGACAAAAGGAACTTCCTCATGGAGAGCTCTTTGTACTGTCCAAAAGCATAGAACCTGACTTCATCTTCTAGACAGGCACCTGTTGCCTAGCTCTAAAACTTGCCAGGAAGGCTAAAGTAGTCCTTTCATATGCTTCCTCCTTGATGTCAAGCATTTTCTCCCGAACTTTGTCTTCAAAATATTCTCGAAACATTTTCTCCAGCCCATAACTCCTTATCAATTTCCACTCTAACACCATATTTGGCAATATTGTCTTTTTAGTAAGAAAAATCTTAAATTTCTCGCTATCTTCAGTAGACAAACCTATTGGAGGTTGAAGATGGGTGCTTGTGATGAGGAAGGCCTAGACTCAATTTTAGCCTTTCTGTTTTGTTTTTGGGGTTATGTGTTTGAGGGTCTGAGGTGCAATTTCTGAAAAACAAAACAAACAAAGTAGATTTCTCATTTAAAAATTAGAAATCAAACATAAAGAAATCAATCCTTGTCCTAACTTTTGAATAAAACTAAATCAAAGTCACTAAGTATATGTGAAGAATGAATTCAGGGCATATTTATTCATAGCTTTTCTAAGAAACAATCAAACTAATTCTAGATATATCTCTATTTCTTAATGTCATATTATCATTATTACAAAAAGAATAAGGTTTTTAAAACAACCATAAACTAAATTTATCCTAAACTTTCATGGAAAATGAAAAGTTTCAACAGAGTTTTGAAAATTTTCATGAATGAATCCTCAAAATTCCAATGAATTATTGTTAGAGATAGTCAATTAAACTTATTCTAATTATCATTAAGGTACTTAGCATTAGAAAAAATAGTTTACCAAAACTTTGTAAAAACCGAAACCATAGAAGTAATGAGATTAGATGAGTATTTACACAGATATAAGCAATAGCAATGAAATAAAAAGTGAAGAAATGTGTTAACCTTATCAGTTTGATGATGAAAATATTGTAAAGAAAGGGTTTTTATCAAGTTTGTGGAAGAAAAGTTTTTGAGGGTTTAAAGAGGATTTATCAGGTTTGTTAATTTCTTAAACAAGGTAATAAATGAGAGGAAAAAAATTGTATCAAAGCTTATATACTAAGCGAATCATGGGTTTAATAGCAGGTGTGGTTTAGAATATCGTTTGCATTTTATTTAAAAAATTAAAAGAATTAAACAATTAAAGAATCGTGACCTTTATTTAAGTCGTGGTTTAAACTGTAAAGAATAAAGAAGCAAGGTGAAAAGGTAACCACGGTCATAATCGTGGGCTTGATTTAAGCCGCGATATAGACTGTGGCAAAAAATTTATTCCTTCTTATTAGTCGCAGGTGACTCATGGTCAAAATCATTAGGTGGATTCTTGCAAAAATTACTTTAAAACAAGCATTAAAGAGTTGATCGAACCGTGGGCTTGATTGTATCCATGTTATTCATTCCTTTAACAAAAACTTCATACAAAAACAACATTAAAACTTAATTCAAAAGCTTTCAAAAAATCAATCAAATTTACAGAACCTTAAAAAAAACATCAAACTTCAATTCTTTAATCAAATACTTACATAATAACCTATTAAAATCTTAAAAATATTCATCAACCACTAATATATGTTCCTCATATAATTGAGAATCCATCAAATAAGTCTTAAAACATACTCAAAGGTCTTCAAAAAGAAAATTACATCATCCAAAACAAAACAAAACAAAACAACTTTCTACGACAAAAAGGATTAATCATATTAGGATTCTTTTCTCTTCATTTCAACTCTTAGCCTAGTCCTTAGGATTTGCTTCTGTGTTGGCTGGCCAAGTTCCTTATGATAAAGTCATATTTTAGTCAACTTTGTAATGATCAAATCATGTTTATCTAATATAGATTTTATGGAAATCGAATGAAAATGGTACTTAAGTATGCTTAAATTGTTATTTTAGGTCATTAAGGACTTAGAAAAAAAATCAAAGCAATGGGAGAAGTTTCATGCAAATTTGGGAAAGAAATCAAGTAAGGTCGGCCATGCAAGTATCGGACAATTTTGGCGATGTTTCGTAAATTCAACATATCTCTCTTATTCGAGCTCCTATTAAGATGATTTAAAATGCTACTGAAAGATAAGAGAGAGATATTCAATTTTCATGTTTTAGGCATGAATGAATTTGGAATGCATCAGGACCAAAATGTGTCATGAATTTGCTGCTATTATAGTAATGGCATTCACATTTTAGAAAATGACAGAGTTTGGTAAATTGTAGATATCTCTCTCCTTTGATCTCCTTTTGAAGTGATTCAAAATCCTATAGAAATATAAGAGATAGATATACAATCTTCATGTTTTGAGTTTTTGCTAATTATGAAAGAATGAAGGTTGAAAATCATCTTGAAATCACTGCAAATTTTGAACATCAGTAAGATTTGTAGATTGATGCTATTTTAGTAAAGTCGATATATTTCTCTCATGCGAGGTTCGTTTGATATGATTCAAGATCCAATTGAAAGAGGAGAGAAAGATATAAAACTTTCATTTCATAATTTTTGGCAAATTCCAATTGGAGTAAAGTAAAAAATTTCTATGAAGTTTCTGCACATCAATACCACTTAAAGGTTGCCATCTATCTTGCTTCGGAAATAATTTTTATAATGTACACTAGCTACTAGAGATTCAAGGAAGCCAGTGTTGAAGTCGGTTTACATTCAAAAATGCTCTCAAAAATTAATTTTTAAAAAGAAGGCCAGCTAGATCCAAAAATACACCACCGGTGTAGAGTGCCACATATCTTCCTTGCAACTTTTCATGTATAAACTTCTCTTATTGTATCATTTGAAAATAGAAACCCTAACATGATAGAAAACTCTCTTCTTCTCCTTACTTCTTGATAGATTAGGGCTTAGATTAGTTGTAGCTTCTTCTTTTCTTTTTAATTAAGGATTCTACACCAAATTTAAGTTTAAGACATCATTTGTGTTTGGATTTCAAGAACAGGATTTCTTGACAGGTTATTTTGTTCTTTTTATTATATCCATCTATTGGATGATGTTTAGATGCTTGATTCTTTGGATCTTAAATTGGTTTTGAGTCTTTTATTTGGATTATATGATTGATGATTCCTATTGTTGATTGATCACTTGTTTATATTTGGATTATCAATTTTATTTCACAAATCTTGCAATTTTTGACTTAAATCTAGAATTCATGAATGATTAGACTATAATTGGGAAATTCTATTCAAATCAATTTTGTGATTATCTAATTAAGATTTCTTTTCACATAGGGATATGGGTTGTAATTCTATTAGGGTTTGTTGAATTAGAAAATAATTATCAATTAATCACTGTCCTAGGGATAGGAAACATCGATTAGTAATTTTAGGGTAATGGTTCACTTTGAGAGAAGGAATTCTTATCTTGTTCTTTATTGTTGAAAAATTGAACTCATTGATGATTTAGATTGACAAGCGCATTTTTGGTTAATAGCATACATTGATTGATTATTTAGATCTATTAGCTCATAACTTATTCCACCTCTCAAAAGCTTCATAAAAGGATTCAGTTTCTAACTGGTGGAATGAAGTTATATCTGCTCTTAGCTTTGATGTTCTAGAGCGTAGGAAGTATGGCTTATAAAGTTCTTAGCCATCTATTGCTAAGTTGTTATGGACTGTCTAGGCAAACTATTGAGCCACTTCCTTGCATTCCCCCTCAACAAAAAAGGAAACAACTTAAGGCGGATGGCATCATCAGAGGCCCCATTAGTCTTAAAGGTGTCACACATTTTGAGGAATTGTTGGAGGTAGGTGTTAAGATCTTCATCTTGCAGTCCATCAAACTGCACATATTGTTGGACTATTTGGATAACATTGGGTTTAATCTCAAAATTATTGGCTGCCACCCTAGGTCTAGCTATACTTGTGTTCGCACCATCTAGGGTGGGTTGGGAGAAATTAAGCATGGTCTTATAAGGATTTATCTTAACAGGTTCATTCTCCTCTTGCACTTCTCCTCCATTTCCAAGGTCTAATCTATTTGCCATCTTTTCAAGAAAGATTTTATGTTCCTCTCTAGTTACTCTTTGTTTGATTCTTCCTATATGTTGACATTCTAGAGTAAATGGAAACAAAGGGTGAGATTGACTCCTAGTCATAATCATACAGTTTTATTACGATGGGGAATTAGTCTACCATATGAGTGTTATGTTATAGCATGACATATTACAACAACACTTTGTAACAACAACAACAATGCTAAAATACAAAACATCAAGATTATACTAAACTTCATTATTAACAAAAGAATTAAAGAATTAAGCAAAAGATAGATGAAAACAAATGCACCTATCAAAGTATCATAGAAAGTATTAAGTCGTATTCATTAGAAATCGTTAGTATCTATTATACTCACTTTTCATCTATTATATAGTCAAAGAAAGACTTATACAGAATTTATAAATAGAAAATACTAAGCTAAGGTTAAGATTAAATATACACACGTTTTCAAGGCAATTTTATAAGATTTGTCTATTAATACAAGAAAGAGCTTAGGATTGTTTTACTAAGTCTTTATCATGTGATTTCTTAACAAACTCAATGAGTTGCTTGCTGGGTATACTTGTACTATCAAATTCACTAAGGTAAACTAAAGCCTCTCTCAAGATAAAAAACTTTATATCTAAACGAGACCACTAGAATCTCTTCATAACCTATCAACAACATAGATTAACATAAAGATTAATAATCCTTTGATTAAAAACCATTTTAATGAATTTAAAAGCAAGTAACAGAAAGTTTCACCATCCTTATCTCTAGGTGATTATGAACAACTTCATTAGAAGCCTAGATCTATTCAAAAGAATGATCTCTCAATCTATTTAGTTGAAATCAAACATGAATCTACATGTTGAACATACATAACTCAAGATTTAAGGTTTAAGCTGCTAATTACAAGTATCCCAACAATATTCAATTACAATGAGTTGAAATCACAAGAATTAGGTCTTAGATTCACAAGCTTTAAGTTAAGATAATTATTTCTCCATAAATATGAACATTGAACACAAATTCAAGAGAAATAATATTAAATTAAATATGGATATTAGAGATAAAGCATAAAATCTTGAAAAAAAAAATGTTAGGTTAAATAAGAATTTATCTAGAAAACTTGAATTTCTTACGAAAGAAGAGTTTCTGTCACTAGAAATTCTCACCTTACTCTATTCTATATTAGGAATTTCTTACATGGGAGCGTCTATGGTCTCGTTGATGGGACCATCCAGTTAATTATATAACCATTAAAATAAATATAGTAATTGAAGTATTAACTATTTTAGTGGTTCAATTACGATTGAATATGGTGTGTGTCATTGGATAGTGATAGGATCATAGAATTTCCCTTTATTACGTACGATACAATACTATTTATAATGTCAATACACCGCTATTTATGGGTGACATGCACAAAAAATCATGAAGACTTTATTTGATAATGTGACAAATTCATTTTAATGAATTTTAGACATATCCTAATCTACATAACAACAAGGCAGCACATGCTAGACAACAAGGATAGGTTTACTTTTCATCACTTGGATCACGGGCACAAAGGTTGGCTATGGTAGATGTTGTGTCTTCTCATCAAAGGCGCGATTTGTGATTAACTTATATCACTATTGGAACCACAGCTACGACAATGGGCCCGATTTGCACTTTTCCTTGTCCCTTTGCCCTCAATTCATTCTTTAAAGGTCAAGAATTGGAACTGTCTTAAAAAATGAAGGTAACACATGCTAGACAACAAGGACAGGGTCACTTTTCATGACTTGGATCACCGATGTGATCGTTGGCTACGGTAGAAGCTGTGTTTTTGCTCATCAAAGGCAGGATGTGTGTTCAACTTGTACCACTATTGGAACCGCGGTGCGACTGTACGCGCGATTTGGACTTTGCCTTGCTCCTTTTCCCTCAATTCATTCTTTAAAGGTCGTGAATTGGAATTGTCTTAAAAAATGTTTGCTGGTTCACCCAAAATTTGGTTCTAATCACTTTATTTCTTTTTTTTTTTTTCTATTGATCTTAGGAGCTGAAAAGCAATTAATTCACAATAAAAACACAAAATCATAGGAATGTGTTGAAAAACCATGTATCACTATGCTTGATTACATGCACATATTACCAAAGCGAAAGCTATAGCATGTTTTTAAACCAATTTTAAGTTCACTTAACCAACCATATTTTATGTGGAGTTCAACCCAACCTTAATCTACATGATTCATAATTTGCCTCACTCAAGGAGGACGTCACAAAATTCATTTAATAAAAAAAATTGCCTTACAAAGATGACTTCACAACAATACCTCACCAATAGAGGAATTCACATTATCTCAACATAGAGGACTTCACACAATGTCTTACAACGAAAACTTCACTTAATGCCTACCCAACACATAGGACTTCACACAGGTGCCTCAACACACGAGAACTTCACTAGAATACTCACAAACGAATGCATGAATAGTGCCTTATAATATTAGGTCACCAATCTCATGAATGATACTATTCATTTAACATAAACAAACACAAAACAAAAGGTATTTTTATATAATATATGCAAGTTAAGCTCTACTCTCTTCTCTCTCTCGTAATCTCTGCTAAAAATCACCCCAAAACATTATATATATAAGCTTTAAAAACACAGCTGTTTACCCTCAAAAGAACATATAACGGTCGAATTTAAAAGTCTATAATGGCTATATTTTAAACTGTCGCATCATAAACTCGTCACGCCTCAATTTACCCTGCAACCAAATCTGTGCTTATCGAGCCTTAGATTTAAACTTGTCGTACCCTATAGTTAAACTTGTTGAACCTTCAAAGTGACCGATGACTAAGTCTATGCTTTTGTTTTATTCCATTTGTCGCATCTTGGATTTACACTTTGATTCGACCAATTAAGCCCTCAACATGACTGACGACTAAGGCCGCGATCAAGATTGAGGCATGATAATTTGTTCCTACATAATCTGCAGAGAACAACATACATATTAACACAAACACATATATGCACATAAAAGCTTAAACATATCAAAAACAAGTTTTGTTTATTAAATATAGCTTAACTTTGAAGCATTTATGTAATACATTTTCTCATTAAATTAAGACTGTAACCACCATTGGTTCATCAATATTCTCCTTTTTTTTATGAGAATGCACAATATTGCTCCCCCTCAACTTAATACTCCCCTTCAATTAAGCATTCGGGTAAAAGCGCACTTGTTAAAGATGTAATGCTCAATTAGAGGTTCCTAAGCTATATATAATAAAGAACTTATTAAATGCAACTTAACTCCTTGGGTTTAGCAGTCCAGGTAAAAGCTTATTTGTAAAGATATGATGCCCAACTTAAAAACTCAAATTTCACTTAATAAACAAGTCATTTTTTAGCACACAAAAACATAAGCCTGTGTTTTCAAAAACTATAGAAACTTTTTTTTAAGATATGGTTAGGCATTAACCTTAAAGACCTGCTAACATACTAATTGTTGAAAAACCATGCACCACTAAGCTTGATTACACACACATATTGTGGAAGCGGAAGTTACGAGGTGGGTTTTTAAACCAATTTTAAACTCATTTAACCAACCGTTATCTCTTTTATATTTTTATGCAAAATTACAACAATAATAATAAATAAATAAGGGGAGGAGAAGATTACACCATATTTAACGTAGAGTTCGACCATCCCTAGTCTCCATGGCCCATAATTTGCCTCACTCAAGTAGGACTCCACATAATTCATTCAATCAAAACAATTGCCTCATAAAGAGGACTTCACAACAATGCCTCACCAAGATAAGACTTCACGTTATCTCAACATAGAGGACTTCACATGATACCTCACAAAGAGGACTTCACTCAAGGCCTACCAAATACATAGGACTTTACACAAGTGCCTTAACACATGAGGACTTCAATAGAATACTCACAAACAAATATATGCATAGTGCTTTATAATGCTAGCTTATAAATCTCAGGAATGATACTATTCACTTAATAGAAACAAACACAAAAGAGACAGTATTTTTACATAATATGTGCAAGTTAAGTTCTACTCTCTTCTTTCTCCTGTAATCTCTGCTAAAAATCACCTCAAAACATTTTATATATATCAGCTTTAAAAACATAGCAATTCACCCTTAAAAGGACCTCAAACGGTTGAATTTAAAAGTCTGCAAAGACTATTTTATAAATTGTCGCGCCCTGGACTTATTACACCTTAAAGTCATCGTGCCTCAATTTACTCCGCACCCAAGTCTACACTTGTCGAGCCTCAGATTTAAAATTGTCGTGTCCTAAAGTTAAACTTGTGGAGCCTTTGATGTGACTTGTGACTAAATCTATGCATCTTGTTTTGTTCCATTTGTCACGCCTTGGATTGACACTTTGATTAAACCAATCAAGCCCTCAATGTGACCCGTGACCAAGGTTACGATCAAGGCTTAGGCATGACAATCTGTTCTTGCACAATCTGTAGAGAACAACACACATACAAACACAAATACATAAATGTACATTAAAGCTTAACTAAGTTGTGGAGCATTTGTACCATACATTTTCTTATGAAAATAAGATTGTATTCACCCTTGGCTTATCAGAATTTATCTAAAAATGAATCAAATCAAGCATGGTTTCCCATGAATGGAATAAAGTATAATAAAACTTATCAAATTACACCTATTATATATACAACCCTAATGGATCATTATCAATTTGACCAATTATAAATTAGTAACAACCTCTAGGAATTCTACACATTTATTATATAGTTATCACACTTTATATTTGATGACTAAGACCATTATACTTTATTAGATTACTTATTATTAGATCCTTAAAACTTATTACAACAATAAATATATGATTATTAACACAATATATGTGTATCCGCATATCTAAATGCATATATGAGTGTATGCTTACACGGCAAGAAAGTCCATAATTCCAATAATCTCCCACTTGAATTACATATCGATGTGTGCAATAACACATCCTTCAATCATACATAAATTACTGTTTGCAAACTAAATGTGTGCACACAACTGTATTTAAGTCATCTAAACATCTCATCCATTAGTCTCACTAATACAAGGACTAAAGGAGTAGTCGTTGCAAGGTTTAATGCAACTAAACCCACATTGATCACAACCATTAGCCTAATTAAATGACGTAGATAGTGTGGGTGTATGGTATGGAAATTACATGCAAAGCGATCCATAAATGCCTATTTCCAACTGGTCGAATTTAAGATTCAACTAAATGACATCGGAGTTTAGAGTAACAAAATAACTGAATAAATTGAATGTAACTTTATTAATAACCAATGTTATGACATAAAAAAATCACATTAAGCTAAACAAACAATAAAAAAAAAACTCCCATTGATCAAATAGCATTTGAACTAACGATACTCGTGTGATACAAATGCCCATGAAAAGCTCCAAGTGTCCATGCCTACGTAACCGGATCCACAATTATATAGTTTGTCCTTATAAGCTTAATATTAATCAAATGACTTTGAACTCCTTCCTTCATAACAAGGAACTTAATGTCTAAATGTTCAGACTTTGATGACCTCTTATTGTTATTTAAATATAAGATTGTAGCCCTATTGTCACAATATATCCTAAGTGGCCTCTCAATGCCATCAATAATATGCAGTCCAGAAATGAGTTACGCAACCATATAGTGTGAATTGATGCTTCATAACATGTAATGAACTTTGCTTCCATGATGGAAGAAGCAACAAGAGATTATTTGGCATTTTTCCACGAAATCACACCTCCGGCCAACAAAAAAGCATAAGTAGATGTAGATTTTCTATTATCGTGGCACCTAGGGGTGTGCATGGTACTGTTCGATTCGGTTTGCATCTCGAACCGAACAACACCATAATTTACGGTTCGGTTTTTCTTTTAAATTCGAACCAAACTATACGGTTCGGTTCGTAATTTTTTTGAACCGAAAAAAAACGTCCGATACGATTCGGTTTGCGGTTCAAACCGTTTTTTCATAAAATAAAAAAATATTCTATCGAAAAAATTCAATTACATATTTCTTATCACTAATGCAAATATAAACAATAATATTTAAAATTAATCATTTATCAACTAAGCATGTAAAACTTATTGGAAGGAAAAGATTTTATCCATTATAAAATTATAACTATGACTAGTCTCATTTTTTTGAATTATCTTGAACTATAATGATATACTAGACTTTATCTCAATATAAGACATAAAATGTAATTCGTTGTATGCTTCTAACTAATATATTACCAATTATATAAATCAATAAGTAACTAAATAATAGAACTAGATTAATTAGTAAGACAAATGGAAAAGAAATATGCAGAAGTTAGAATACTAGAGGTTAAATTCTAAAATCTACCTTACTTATAGATAACATAACAATTAAAACATATTATAATTATTCTAATTTTATTATAATGAATAACACATATCTAAGTAAAAAAAATTTACAACAATTAATTTTTTTATGTTAGAATACTAGACTTTAAATTCTAAAATCTATCTTACTTATAGATAACATAACAATTGAAACATATTATGAAAAATCTAATTTTATTCTAATAACTGACACATATCTAAGTAAAAATTTTTAAAAACAATTAATTTATTTAAAAAATTAATTATTTTTAAAATTTATGATATAGATATGTACCATTAATAAAACAATTAAGAGGAAAAATAATATATTTAATTCTTTTAATATATAAAATGGTTCGGTTCATGGTCTTGAACCGAACCGCGAACCGTTTGCTCTTCAATGAACCGAACCGCGAACCGAACCGTTTCAAAAAAGAACCGAAATTTCGGTTTGGTTCGGTTCGGTCCGATTCAGTTCACGGTTCGGTCGGTTTTTGGGCCCAGCCCTAGTGGCACCCATTGAAGTCAAAGTCAAAATACCCTATGATTTCAAATTTCTCTAACTTCATGTGTGTGAGCATATATATCTTTGTGTTTTGCAAATATTTAAAGACTCTCTTAGTTGCTACCCAATGTTCTATTCTCAAATTACTTTAGTATCTACCCAGCGTTCATACTATGAACATGAGATTTGGATACGTATAAACTTATGCATACATGAGACTTCCTACCATAGATGCATATGGGATTTCCTTCATGAATTTATAATCTATTTCATTATTTAGACACTACTTTAAACTAAATCTACCTCCCTTCGACACCAATATGTCATGTGCCCTCTAGTTTTAGACGCTAAAACTTTGCTGTATCTTTTTGATGTAGCCCTTTTGTGATAATCGAAAAGTTCCGCGTGAACGATCATTACGAATTAACAATCATTACGAATCTAAATTCTTAACATATATGATGCTTCTCTAAGATATCTCATTTTGAAACATTCTAAAAGGTTCTCAAAGAAGCTCTACATCATTATTGGCAAGCAAAATATCATTCAAATATAACACAAGAAATATAAATCTAATCCCACTAAAATTGCAATACACACAATCTTCAACAACGTTCACCTCAAAACCAAATGAGAGAATAACTTGATGTAATTTAAGGTACTGATGTGATGCATGATTGAGCCCATAGATGGACTTCTTAAGTTTACAAACCAAATTGTTATTTTCTTTTGAAGATAACCCCTCTAATTTCATCATATAAATAGTCTCCTCAATATCTCCATTGAGAAAAAGTTGTTTTAACTTCTATCTAATGTAACTTGAGGTCAAAATATGCCACAAGTGTCATAATAGTCCTAAAAGAGTCTTTCATTGACACTGGAGAAAAAACCTCCTTATAATTGATGCCCTCATTTTGAGTAAATCAATTTGCAACAAGTCAAGCCTTATACCTTTCCATATTACCCTGTGAATTCTTTTTGGTTTTAAATACCCATTTACAGCCAATAGGTTTCACACCTTTGAGTAATAAGATAAGGTCCTAAACTTCCTTACACAAGGCTTTAATCCATTTATGAGAGTTTGAACATTCGATTGCCTCATGAAAGGTCAGTGGATCATCACTTACTAAGTCATCATTTATTTCCTATCCATTGAAATGTACAATGTAATCACTAGATATTGCATTTTTCTTTTCTCTCGTGGACCTTCTAAGAGTCATTGGTTCTTGAATTTAAGTTTGTTGAGTTTAATTCTCATGTTCCTCATGACCAATAAATTGAGGAACAATTTGATGAACTTGATGGGTAAGATGCTTAACATTTTCATGTATTTGTACCATATATTATTGTATCACGTTAGGATTGAAAATTTGATTATGATCAACAGCATCCGCAGGAAGAGGAGCATTGACCAACTCCTCTTCAAAGATAAAGCATTTTTAATTATGATCAACAGCATCCGAAGGAAGAGAAACATTGGTTGACTCCTCTTCAAAGACAAAGCAATTACTCTTATCTTTCCCTTTTAAACTCAACATTCTCAAAGAACCGAACATTTCCCATATAAAAGAAGATTCTTGTTTTGGAATCATAGAATTTAAATCCCTGTGATCTTTCAGAGTATCCTACAAAGTAACTACTAACAGTTCTCACATCCAATTTCTTTTCACTTGGTTTATAAGACCATGCCTTAGCTGGATATCCCCAAACACATGAGTGCTTTAAGACAGGTTTCTTACCCATCTATAGCTTGTAAGGAGTTCTATTTGTAGCTTTTGTAGGAACTCTGTTAAGCATGTACATTGCTGTTTTTAATGCATCTCCCTATAGTGAGTTAGGTAAAGTCAAATGACAAATCATACTTTGTACCATATCCTTAAGGGTTCTATTTTGTCTCTCTACTATACCAATCATGTTTAGAGAACCTAGCATGGTGTATTGAGGGACAATCCCATATTCACTTAGGAATCAAGCAAATGAACTTAAATGCTATTCACCTAATCCATCATACCTACTGTAGTATTCATCACCATGATCGGATCTAACAAACTTAATAGTTTTACTAAGTTGATTTTCAACTTCAACCTTAAACAACTTAAAAACATCCAATGCTTGTGACTTCTTATGAATTAGTTATATTTAGACATATCAAGAATAATCATCTATGAATGTGATAAAATATTGTTGGCCATTCCAAGAAGCTATAGGGAATGGCCCACAAATATCTATATGTATCAATTCTAAGATACCCTTAGTTCTCTCACCTACTATTTTTCTCTTGTTTGTAGTTTTTCCTTTTATGCACTCAATACAAGTATTATGATATGATTCATCAAGTTTTTCAAGTATCCCTTATGACACAAGCCTATCAATTCTCTTTCTAGAGATATGACCTAAAAGCTTATGCTATAACAAGAAGGAATTCTCATTTGATAATTTGTGTTTAGTGCCCTTGGTTTCAATATTGTGGGATACATTGTATCAATTTACTGTATCAAGTAAATAAAGGTTATCATGATCAGATAAGTTACTAATTTCAACAAGCATGGAATTAAAATAAACATCACATTTTCTGTTTCCAAATGAACAAATAAATCCTTCTTTGTCTAATACAAAAATCAAAACAAAATTCATATTTTCAATTTTCAAATGAACAAATAAATCCTTCTTTATCCAACACAGAATTCGAAACTATATTCCATCTAAGAGATGGTACAACGAAAGTGTTTTTCAGTTCTAAATAGAAACCAATATGTAATAACAATTGAAAAGTCCATAAGCCTAAAACTTCCAACAGATAAACCAAATTTATTCCTATTATATTTTCATTGGTCATTTAATTGATAATTATAATAAATTTAGTACTCAAAATCATTAAATTTTGCTTTTAGGTCTTTAAAGGAGGTATTTTGCAAAAAGAAAGCAAAATGGGTAAAAAATATAAAGTTTGAAGTAAAATGTGGTCAACAGACAAAGACATGTCATGACTCCAAGCCCTGTCGATGGAATTCATGCTTGTGGATGAGGAATCGAGCTATAAATCATGCCCGCCAGTGAAACTTCAAATTTTGGCATGACACGACTGCGACATGACCTGTCACAAGTCGTGTCAATCTGGGAATTTGACATAACAAGAGACATGACTGCAACATGACCGCGACATGACCTATCACAAGTTGTATCATTACAAGAAGTTGGCCACAACAAGGGACACAACTTAAGCACATGAGTTGTCCTAGTCGTGTCGTTCTAGTAGCAAGTTGTTTTGGGAAACAACTTAAAAAAGGAAATTTAGCTTCTTGGACTTCGAAATAAAGGTATCTACACTTAAAATTGACAGATTTAGAAGCTCTACTTCTTATAACTAAGAAACTAGACAACCTTCCATTCCTAAGAAAGCTACTTTTCTAATCAAAACTCTAGCTTGCTCTATAAGCACATATAACTTTCCTATTCTTCAAGATCTCAACTTTCCTCTCTTAAGCAAAGGAATTTTCCTCTTTTGAAGCTTGAAGAACATCTATAAAAGGGTAAGATCTAAGGGTAGGAATGCGGGAGAGGTCTAGTGGTAAGAATTTGTGTAGATTATCTTAGTTATTCAAATTTGTACGTAATTTTTTGAATTGTAATTGTGGGTTGTCCTTGATTTGTTTTATCTTTTTGATAATGCATACTTCTCCTATGGAGGAGTAACCACTTTTTTTAGATTTTGATAAACTCTATGATGATTATGGGATTTGTTCTTCATTGATTTTGATTTATTGCTTGGATTCTTGAATCTTTTTGTGTTGTTCTTTATTGTTTATCTTGAATTAATAGTGCACAATATTAATCCTTGATTTGATATTCATGCAAATTAATAGAGATATTGTTTGTGTGATTAGATCTATATAATTGGAAGGACTTGAATGTAATCCTATAATTAGGACAATGTGGCTCTTCGGGATTAGGGTGAAACCTAATAGGGAATTCTAAATTGATAATTGATATCTTAGGAGATTTAATTAGGAAGAAATTACAATTAATTAACCATGAATATAGTTTCAATAATCTTGATAGGGATATTGAATTGCCTTAGGAATCTCTACTGTTCAAGAAAATCAACAATAATATTATCTTTTGTTTGAATTTTGTTGTTCTAATTCTTGTGATATTATCATATATTATTCTTCACCACTCTCTTTTATACGTTGAACAATAGAAGAATAGTAAGTATTAGTATTCATTAGTCCTTTTGAGATCGACACTTGTGCTCTAAATCTATACTACTATCACCGATAATACACTTGCCTTAGTACGATTATAGCAATATTTGAGCATAAGTTTTAACTTATTATTGATTTTGTTTGCTATATATGATCAATACCACCACTGACCCCCTATCGATGTACTTCTTGTCATCATCGGGCCTTTAATAGTTCAGATAACCGTACATAGATATACTTATGCAAGTTGTAGCATAAGAATCTAACCACTAAGTATATCTTGGTACTAAAACTAAATTAACTTCAATACAAACAAGAGTGAAAGATATACCTTTCTTTACTCACTAAGCTCGATATTTGATATAGTCTTTCTTTATAAGAAAAACATACCTACTTCTTTTCCTTATGTCCATTGGATGTATCCTTATGCTTCTTTGCAGTTCCCCTACCACAATCTCTTGGCCTTTCCTCTTCTTACCACATACAAAAGAGGTTGATGCCAAATGAGCACTTTTAGTTTTGTGTTGTTTCATCCTATCCTTCTCTTACACCAAGAGAGGGATGAACTCATTTATTGTCCACTTTTACTTTTGACAATTATAACTCACCTCAAATTGACTGAATTGTGGAGGAAGAGAAATCAACACTAAATGAATGAGCAAGTCTTCCGAAAGCTCTACTTTTAGTGTTTCTAGCTTTCCCAAAAAATGAAACATTTCAAGAATATATTCCTTTATACTCACGTTACCCTTATACCTCATGGAGATAAGTTTCTTAAAGTTGCACTTGTCTCTGCCTTGCCATTTTTGTTAAAGCGCTTTTCAAGGGCTTTATGGAACACTTTAGCATTCGTTTCTTCAGACACAACGTCCAAAAACGTCTTAAGATATCATTCTTCATGATCATAAGACTTGTAAGGTTAGAGTGATCCTACCTCTAAACAATTCTGCGATCCTTAAGAGAAGTTTGATTTGTAAGAGGTGCAGGGCACGTCTCTCTCAATGTGAGGTCAATATCCATAAAATAACAGGACCATAGTCAATTTATTTTTCCAAGTTTTAAAGTTACTACCATTGAGCATTGGAATACTATTAATAGTGGTAGCAACAACAAAAGCATCAATAATATCAGTTGTATAGAGAACAATATATAAAAGACAAACAACTCACATAGACATGTAATCATAATAAAGTAGTGATTAGTTATATCAATAATAAAATCATATCTCATGATAATTGAAGTGACATCAAATCTAATATTTGGATAGAGAATTGACTCAATTAGCTTTCTGGTTCTAGTAATTGAGTATTAATGATAAGATCCAATCGAATGTTTAGTCTTCCTTTAAGCCGACTTAGGACTCACAATGTACACCAGATAATCATTACACACTAATTACCATATGTGTATGTACTTCTCTATCAAATAATAGTCTTCCTTTAGGCCGACATATTGCCCGCGTAAAGAAAAATACACAACATCATCTTAATAATTCACAATAAAAAATTTCTAAGCAGAGGTCAATTTGATGATTATACTGCGTCAATTAATCGAAGTGAAGAATTAAGTACACTTATTTTAGAGTTATCTATAATTAATCACTAATCATAAGCAGACATGATATATGCAATACTAGATGCATATAAATTAGAACAAATAAACATAATTAACACACATAAATAAAAACATAACAACCATAATTATGTTATCAAAATTCAAGATTTACAAGCCAATTGAAACTTAGGGTAATTTAGCAATCGCATATAGTCGTAAGAATTGCAGACACATCATCGCAAGCTGTGAGATCTTGCAAATAATTTCTCAAGTTTAATTAAATCCTTCATATATATATATATATTTGTTAATATATATATGTATATACTGTTCCTATGTGCTTGCCGATTACAGACTCAAAGCCAGAATCATGAGTTTGATTAATGCGGCACGAAAAGCCGCGATGCATGTTAACAGATGGGTAATAAAATCATCGTTATTTGGTCTCTCTTGATAGACGATGGTTTTAAAGGCAAAAAAAAAAAAAAAAAAAAAAAAGAAAAAGGAGAAGAAAGACGATGGTTTGGTTCCATGTGACTGAAAGACCGTATTTTGTTTTCTCTCAAACGCCATCCCTTGCGATTACGAAAAACACGTAATAGTTATTATTATTATTATTATTATTATTATTTTCATGACGATTTATAAGTCGAGAACCCATTGGAGAAAGACTGAAGGCCATATTTAAATCCATATATTAATATATATGTGTGTATATATACCGCCGCCGATCATAAAATCATGAGAATTTCACAAAACGAAACTTTTATCATGAATTCAAGAATAGAAAAATAAAACCCTAGATTCAATAAGATCTCATGGTTTCTTAACGGGATCACATAATTTAAAATTATATCAAATATAAATAGAATGAAAAAACAATATTATATTACCATTCTATCATTAAGGAATAATTCCTAAGCAATTTTAGAACAAAGTTGCTTTAGTACCACTTGTTAGGTAATAATTAATAATATTTCAAGACTAATACTTACCTAGATATTACATGAGATGAGAAGAGAGCAGAAGCATAGCTGATTCCATGTGCAATGCGTGTTAAAAATCAAGGTTGGATTGACCTTCTAATTGATCGTATACACACTTGGGAGATAAAAACCCTAATTTCTTATAGAAAGATACTTGAAATGTGCTATGTACATCAATCAAGGGTCACACCCATTATATCTATAACCCTAATGGGTTATTACTAATTTGGCCCATGATAAATTAATAATAAACTCTAAGAATTTCATACATTTATTATTTAGTTTACAGTTTATTTTAGATGACTGGAAACTTATACCTTATTAGCCACTTATTATTAGATTCTTAAAACTTATTATAATAATAAATATATGATTTTTAACACAATATATATGCATCTAAATACGTATATGACTGTGTGCATACATAGTATGAAAGTCCATAATTTTAACACCCAAATCCAGGAATTTTCATAGTGGAGTTTTTTTTTTTTTTTACTGTGAGTCTAGTTTTACTATTTTATTTATTTATTTTTGTTTTTTTCCAATGCCATTTTCTTTTATGTTTATATTTATTTTTAGGTAGATTATGTATAAGTTAATCATAATATGGACCTATTACTTTGCGACAAGTATTTTATATGTAAACCTATTTTCCTATCTATATTGTTAATTCTTCAATGAATTAATACAACTGCTATTAGGGTATTTTCATTGTACTTAACAAATAGTTTGTAATTAACCAATTTGTTATATATTGTTGCAACTATTATGTTTCGAGTTTTGTTATGCATTTTGTTATAAGATGAATAATGGTAAAAAACAAAAAATGATAAAGAAAAATAATAAAGCACACACAAGATTTACGTGGAAAACCCAAATCGAGAAAAACCACGGGCAGAGGAGAGAGAATTCACTATATGTCGATAATAGAGTACAAAAGAGAGAGAGTAACAAAATACCAATCAAAACTCTCTCATTTTCTCATTATCATACAAACCATAACACATATTTATATGTGTATACAACTAGCTGATAATAAAAGCCAAAATTATGTCTCTTAAATGTATAATGAATGAATAATAAATGTATAATCAAATATTCATTTATTATACAAATACCAAAATTATGACTCTTAAATGTTTAATAAATGAAAAATAAATATATAATCAAATATTCATTCATTATACATTTGATTACAAAAAACGGCTACTGAAAACGGGTCACAGACTCCAACAATCTCCACATTGACATGGATTTAGGAGCTTCGACATAAAAACAAAACATTCTTCTCATCTTTCACAAAACCCATAAAAGGACTCAATCGATACAGAATATTCTCCACCTCTTCCAAGAAAACCTGGTGCTGCGATCCGAGAATGAAATATCAAACTTAACAATTGCCATTGTAGCGAAAAACAAAACCAAAACCTTGGCTTTGATACCACTTGTTAGAAGATGAACAATGGCAAAAACGAAAAAAATGATAAAGCATATAAAAGATTTACGTGGAAAACCTAAATCGGGAAAAACCGCGAGTAGAAAAGAGAGAATTCACTATATGTCGATAATGGAGTACAAAAGAGAGAAAATAACATAATACCAATCAAAACTCTCTCGTTTTCTTACTCTCATACAAATCATAACAAAACACATATTTATATGTGTATACAGCTAGTTGACAATAAAAGCCAAAATTATGTCTCTTAAATGTATAATGAATGAATAATAAATGTATAATCAAATATTCATTCATGTATAGTCAAATATTCATTCATTATACAGATACCACTCTTAAATGTATAAATGAATAATAAATGTATAATCAAATATTAATTCATTATACATTTATTATTTGGTTCTGTTGCCGGGAAACGAACTCGGGTCTTTGGGTGAGAGCCGAATATCCTAGCAGTTTTTCGTAGCCAAATATATAGTGAATGAATAATAAATATATAATAAATGAATATTTGATTATACATTTATTATGCATTTAAGAGTCATAATTTTGGTATTTGTGTAAATTATTGGGGTGTGGAGTATGTCTTCAATGGGGAGAAATTTAATGGGCTTTGTGAAGGATAACACAATTGGGCTTTTGACACCATCTATAACCCAAAACCTTAAGGCAATGGGTTAATGAGTTAATGGATCTTCCCTCTTATAAACTCTTCACACAAGTCTCATATTTCCCATGTGGGATTCTCATACTTGCATCCTAGCAATCTCCCCCTCAAGTGTGAATCTTCACAATGGGGTAGGCCATACTCCTCCTCAACAAGAGCTTGTCAAACTGACTTTACTAATCCCGCTTTGTGAGTAGTCCCATCTACTCATCATGGGTTTCACAGATGAGTCATACCACAAAGCTCTTCTTTCCACCTGGTGGGCCAATCATAGGAGATTCCCAACCGAACCCTCGACTCTTATACCAATTGTTGATGTCTGAAGTATGCCTTCAATGGGGAGAAATCCAATGAGCTATGTGAAGAATAACACAATTGGGCTTTTGATACAATATATAACCTAAAACCTTAAGGCAATGAGTTAATGGGTCTTCCTTTTTATAAACTCTTCACACAAGTTCCATATTTCCCATATGGAATTCTCATACTTGCATCCTAACACATTTAGACTCTTTATGCATCATTTTTTTCCTCTTCTTTAATTCATGGATTGTGTAAATAATTTGACTCATTTCTTTTGTTATCTTCACTTTTATATTTAATTATAACATTTTATTTAATTTTTGCACATCTAATATGAGTGCGAAACTGCTGGTCATTTGTTTAAACCGGTTGTTGGAGATGCTAACGTAAATATTAGAAATGCTACCTAAATGTGGACCAAAATTTAATTTATGATCCAAGATCCCTCTTGTTTTGAGACAAATACTTTTGCAAAAATAATTTGTTTATTTTTCTTTGTTTATTATGTTGAAAAAAGCCATTTAGGAAAATAAATTTCCATTAAAGAGAAGATCTTACCCTTTTTAAGAAAAAAAATTTAATTTTTTTAAAATGAAAAGTTGTTTTTGGAATTAGTCTCTGCAAATGTTCTAACTCTAGGTTTATTTGATTTTTTTTAAACATATTTAACCAATAAATTATATTTGAAACCTGAAGATAGATCAATGGATAAAAGAAAAATAAAAGCTCATTAAAAAAATTATACATCTAAATTGAAAGTTTGTAAACAAATATAATAAAATAATTATATTCTATACTTTTACTTTTAAATAAAATGTTTAGCATAATGTGCTTATATAGTATCATGATAATAATAAATTATTACGAACGATGATGTGTTACACAATATTGGTTGGTCATGCAAAAAACTTTTGCAATATAATTTTGTAGAAACAACCAATTAAATGAAAATATATTATTTTGAAGAAAACAGTTTAGATAAAACAATTTTCTAATAACAAGCTTGAAACAACTAGGCCCCAACTTGCAATTCCCTAAATTTATTACCCATTGTAAACCTTCATTTCATCATAGGACATTTCATATAGCATTGTCTAATTTTGTTTTTTATGACTCCTAACGGCACATGCACCCCACCTGTTCTTTTTTTTTTTTCTTTGTTTAAGAATTGTTAATTTGATTTTTTTATCAATGTTGTCAGATCCGAGTTAATCCACTCAGTTGAACCTCACACATCGTTGGTAATGGGTCGGTTCAACCATGGTTTTTCCCTTGGTTTTATTCATTGACTCTTGACCCTCTAGCATATCTTGAATCAATCTTCGATATCAAGTTTGACAACATTATTTATTGCACAAGTGGATATGCTAAATATTAATAGCATAAAATTGAAAAAAATAATAAAGAACACAATTTTTCTTTTTTCCCTTTTCAACTATATATAAATAATAATAGCAATAATTATAACGATAATGATATTTATAATAATAATGGTAAAATAAAATAAACAAATGCCACATGCCATCTAATTATTGGTTGGTTCAACCATATCAGCTAATGGTGTTAAGAGAGTTAATTTGGCATACAATGCACAAAAAGTTTAATTAAATAGTAAATTCATTATTTTAAAGGTCAAAAAGTTAATTGCATATTTGAACAAAATTAAGACAGCAAATGTAACATTAACCCTAAGTTTATCAAATTAAAAATTTGGGTAATAAATTAATTTTTTGTTGAAAGCTAAAGTATTGCTGTACCAAATGATATGACAAAACTATTCTGTAAAGATGTACCTATATGGTAAGATCATATTTTGGGTTTATATACATGAGGATCTCTTTGTCAAACCCTGTTTTATGAAAAAGGCCTCTCAATGGCGGAACTGGAAGAAGATACGTCCGAGTAGGGCAAGTAAAAACAAAACTTCACTAAAATCGAAAAATGGAGAAAAACAAGTCAAAGATAACTTATTATTTGGTAAGATCAACTAGACCCGGCAAGACTCAGGTTCACGTGTCCAAATCAGGTCTCTACCCAATACTTGTAAACTTGACAGGTCCAACCAGGTCTTCATATCAAAATTAAAATATAATAAAAGTTCTGTTGAGTAAAATATAATAAAAGTTGCTAAATGCAATTAGCGATGAAGACTGCTTTATGTAGTCTGATGCAGAGTGCCGTCCAATCAGAAAACAGAGAGAGAGATCTACGCACACATACACATATATATATTATATTTAAGATGTAAGAATTAAACCAAAATAACATTTGCAAACAAAATTTTTGAAGACTTTTTTTGATGAAATATAAAATTTGCGACGACTAATGTTGGATTTCCACAGAACCGTAAAATTAAAACTTATTTATCATAAAAAAAGGTTAAATAAATATTATTTAAAACCTTTTAAGGATCTATTTGGATGGTTTGTTTTTCATTGTATCTGCATCTGTTTCTAAATGATATGTATAAATATATCCGATTTATATTTATATTTTATCTATTTGATCTTTTTATGAGAATTGCTAATTTTTTTTTATCTACATCTATTGTTTAATAAATAATTTATTAGAAAAAAGTGTCTGTATCTATTTAAAAAAGCTAAACAAATAGAATCTCTTAAAATTGCATGGTACTTTAGGACTTGGTTTTATTATATAAAATAAATTACAAACACCTCTTACTTTATAAAAATGTCAACACTTGAACCAATAAGAAATAGCTTCAAAACCTCCATCTTAACTATTTTAAAAGTAAGGGATTCATGCAATTAAATGACTTTCAGGATGTATTTGTAAATACAAATAATAAGTAAAAACATATAATACATTTTTGTTTAAATGATTTTTTTTTATTTGTATCTAATCCGTAAGGTTTATTTATAAATAAAAATATATATTTTTTAAAAATATTATTTAAACAGACATAAAATAGATGCCAAATTGGTTTCAAACAAACGAAACAAACATCCTTAAATTTACGGTGTATCTGGTAAATGCAATGTAAGTTTTGTATTTAAGGGGTAAAAGAAAAATAAAAAATAACTTGATAGGTGAGAGTCTAGGAACTGGCCGATGGACTTGCCGCAGACTCGTGTATGATAGACCTAGATCTAGGTAGAATCTTTTGGCGAATCTGGCGGGGTCATGCTGGCAAGGTCTTGACCCTCTGCCGACCTCTTTATGGTATAATAATTATCAAAACAGTTTCTGAAAGATTATGAGATGTAACCAAGCCTAAATACAAGAAGGAAGGACAACTCTTACATATTCCATCAACATGGTTTTGTGCACAATGCTCTCAACTATAAACTTACATAGTTATTCCACAATCACCATGATGCGTATACAAATAATCTGCCCGTATATATATGGAAGAATTATATATACCAAGCTAATAAACAAAGAAAAAACTAGCAATCTACATTTATACAGAAACAGAGAGAAAATTAAACCGGCAAACCTATTCAATTTAATTAACTACTTAATTGCTTGACTTATTAATATGTATAAATTGATAATATCTTCTAAGGTACGTAGGAATACTTTAAACTTTTATGCTCTTAGATTTATCCAATGTTGTTGGATATCCTCGGAAATCCTTTTAGCATCAATTGAAGCACCAAGTAGACCGCGTTTGGAAAAGCCAACGGCATATAAACCGTTTTCTCCTTTCCATCCATTTGGAAATGGCTTCCAAGGAAATCCACTTTCCTCTGAGAACAAGTCATTATCCTATGAGAAACAAAATAAAAATGAAAAAGGAAGAAGAGGAAGATTCAATATTAGTCGTTTGAGATCGTGCATCTTTTTGCCCATTTGCTATCAGTATAACATATAGGGTGCTTTTTATTAGCTCGTAGTACCTTTAACCATGAGGGTACGTTGCTCTTGTAACCTGTGGCTAGAATTATGGCGTCGAAATTCTCTGCTTCTCCATCATCAAACTCCACAACGTGGGGACTTAATCTTCTTATGCCTCGACACACCTAAACAATTTACTACTAAATGTTATATACTTGCTTTGTTAGAAATTATAAATCAACATACCAGAACAACAAGTCATTATAAACTTTATTATTATTATTATTATTATTATTATTATTACTAGTACTAGTACTATTAAAATGTGAGAATTTCAACTTGGTACATTCAAGTGAGAATTCATGGATAATGTCACAAGGCAACACGATAAATATAGCTAGGTAGACCAAAAGATGGGAAAAGTATGAGTATGATAGGTTATATATAGACATATATGGATTCAATTTTTTATTGATTTTTAGACATATAATAGGAAAATGGGTTCCATATATAAATTCATTCTTCTGCTTGTATGCTCTAAAATCTTGTATGTATTAATCCATCAACGGAAGATGTGCCCTAAAGTTAATGCAATTGGTTTCATTAATTTGCTTCTCAAGAAGAGAAGAATGATCTTAATCCTATTTAATCTCTTTATATTCAATTTTGTTACTATTAGTTCTAGACGACTTAATAACGCAATCTTATTCATTCAACCTTGCTGAAAAACTAACGACTGCATATACCTTGATATCTCCCCTTTTAATGCTTGAAAGTGTGCCTACATCCAACACAGGAGTCTTTCCAGACATGTTCTTGAGCTGAAGAGGGCCAATTTTAGGCCTATTAAGACCATACTTTGAAGTGTCGCCGAGCATGAGATACGAAATCATGAGCAGAAATTGATCAACTAGGCGTAGGGGGAACCACTTAAGCAACCACATGGACAATCCAAAAGTCGATCTTCCTATCATCTTTTGAGGCAAGACGTGCACCTGCAAAACCCGCAAAATAAAAGTTAACTTCAGAAAGCATAAATGCAAAATGGTCCAAAGGGATAGCTCCTTCTAGGGCAGGACTTTAACTCTCATTTATTTTTCTACATACGCATACCTTCTGTGGTTCAGCTTTGGGAGCCTTTTTTTTTTTTTTTTTTTTTTTTTTACCCTACTAACTTTCTTTTTTTTTCCCCCATTAACAACGTAAATATTCTTCTTATATGGGTTCTTGCAGGAGTTAATATTTATACCATACAAGGGATAATATATAACCTAGTTGGTATAATATAATATCAGTGTTAACTATTCTAAAGTGGATAAATTGACCCCTTTTTGAGGCCAAATGTACTTGCTACAATAACTTTTTTGGTTATTTAAATATGAAATTTGTTACTTGGAATTTTTCTAAAAAGGCATGGTTAATATAAATTAGCGTATTAAAATTTTTGAGTGATATATCATTCAGATAGAATGAAATCAATATCAGATTGTTTGCATCTATAATTAATTAAAACAAAATGCACTTGGTGATCATTTTTTTCCCGGGTAGTTCAATAAATTATTAAAAAGAGTTTAATGCTATTAACACAGTATGGACATTGATTAATAGCCTATAATCAACAATAAAATTTTTATATGCAAGTATAGTTTTTCAAAAACAAATTTTTATTACTACCATTTGTTACAAAAACACTGATAGTAGCTGTTCACCACTTATCAAATATATAACATGATAAGACTAATACGTGTACAGATAAATATATTTATGTATATATATATTCGGTTTGAAAGCAAGGTTACTAACTTTCTCCACATTAATTTACCCGAAACAACAAAAAAAGCTAAACCTTGTCTTATAAAAGGAAACTATAAGCAAAATCAAGACAACTAAAGACTTTCTTCATTCTTAATTCTCCTCAACGATAAACATCATTAGTGAACTTTCTGGCATATATCTTCCTTCTTCACATGGCATTTATGGTTTCCATCAGCTATCAACTCAACCTCAACCTTCTAAAAACGAACTACCGTTATTCCCTCAAACATGTCCACCTTATTCCTCAACTTCTTTCCTAAAAAGCGAGGGATCTCAGTCGACTTATAATTATTTCCAAATATCGCATTAGTCAGAAAGTGAGCATATATACACGAAGCGCATCTTCTACCTATAACCTTTCGCCTCCATTTTCGCCGGTGTATCTAAAAAGTTAGTGTTGATAAATTTAAAGTTGTTAACATCTAAAACAACAAGATATAAGTACGTAAATGGTAACAAAAATTATATAATACACCCGACATAACTCTTAAAGAAAAGTAAAAGAGCATTTGCTAATTGATCTATTCAAATTTTGATCATGCAAAAGATTAGATTTAAAATGCTCACCGAATCTCTAACAACTAGGGAAGGAAGAGCACTAAAATTGCAAAGGTCTAAACAAACTTCCATGCCCGAATTACCACATCCAACGACTAAAACCTTTTTACCACGAAACATCTCTCCACTCCTATATGAACTTGTGTGTAAAATTGGCCCGCCAAAATCTTCCATCCCTTCAAATTGTGGCACATAGTCCTCCGCATTCTCTCCACTTGCAACTATCAACCATTGACTGATATATTCGATCTCGATGCCTTTTAGCCCTAATGTCTTAACTCGCCAAGACTTGCTCGGATGATCGAATTTCGCACTCATCACCGTTTCATTAAATTTTGGGTGGAGATCAAAATGCTTTACATAGGCTTCCAAATAAACCAGGAATTGTTGCTTAGTAGGGTAAGTAGGGAAACTTTGAGGAAATGACATCAAGGGAAGTTCACAAAATTGCTTGGGAAGATGAAGGCGAAGGCGGTCATAAGTCTTGTGTTGCCATAAGGAAGCTATGCCATTGGCTTTTTCAAGGATCAAACTAGGAACCCCTTTTTCCTTGAGACAAGCGGCTGTGGCTAGACCGGACGGACCGGCTCCAACTATGATTGGACCACGCACCAATATGGAGGTAATAGTAGTACTACTTTTACTCATCTCTAGTTTAGTACTCAAGTTAGCTAGAAGAGGATCATGGGCATGCTTGCCTTCCAATTCTTTCAAACAGTCCATCAAGAACGAGGAGAAGAATCAGACGAAAAATTTGACAACAAAAAAATATGGTATCGCGTTTACTAGGTGGAGACTAACTAAGATGGGTAATATTTTTTACTGGATCGATTGGATGAAATTTGAGGGATAATATGAAGTCTTTTTTTACTAGAAAGAGAAGACTAATAGAGTAATCATTACAAGAAGTGAAAGTCTAGGAAAAGAGAGAGCAGGGAAGATAGAGATATGTGATGGTGTCAAGAAATTGCAGTAGAGACGAAATTCACCAATAATTCACTTAAGTTCAATATATATAGATGTTTTTGTGAAGGACAAAAATAATTGTGACCACATACATAAAAAATTTCTCAATTTTTCAACAAAAATAATACTTACTGAGCTATATTATGATGTTCACATAAAGTATATAAAAAAAGTGAACAAAATAAACAAGTATTAAATTTGTTATGTTATAAGGAATGCGGTCCAAAACATTAAATTCGTGATCCAATAGATTAGATCTATATAAATATTTCTATCTTTTATATAAACAGCATGAATAAAATACCGACTGAAAAAAGGCAACATAACCCCACATGCAATTGTAAATATTTTATATAAATAGAAGAAAAATAGGCAGCAGCTCTTATTTAATTTACTGGTGAAAATAATGAGCTTACATCAATGTCTGACATATGGAGTAGACTTTTAATCTAGTAAAATCAACCCTCTACCAAAAAGAAACTAATGGGAAAGAAAATAAATAAATAAGTAGTAAAGAAGGTTTTGTTGCTAGATAATAGCTTGTAAAGCTTCCTTATCTCAACATCTTTCACATAGGATCCTAGTTTAAGATTTTATTTTTTAAGATACTTAAATCTTTTAAGTTTTTTCTACTAAGGACCTTAAAAAGTAAAACTTTTCACATCTTTTTATATATTTCTTTATTTTGTTGAGTATATTGTGTAAAAGTAAATAGAAATCAATAAACTAAAAATGATATGAAGGATTTTTTGGAAAATACGTTAGAGATAAATGGATAAGATTTTAAAAAAAAATTCTTAAAATATTTATATATCACTTTAAGAACCTTATAGGTTCTGAGTGTTTTTTTTTTTTTTTTTTTTTTTTTTTGGTGGAGTAAAATATCAATTAAGCATAAGTCTTAGGTACATGAAGACCCTCAAATACATCAAGCATAACAAATAGGAAAAGCTTGGTTCAGCCAAACGTATACCAAAAAACGAAAACCAGGTCAAAGATCCTAATACTAACATGTTATGCTAACATTTCTTTCATGACCATATCCTACTGGATCACCCAGTCCTATACTCTGTGCAGTTGCTGGTGGATGATCCAAAAGAACTTCTTCTTCATTTATCAACAGGGCAAATTTTGCCAATGCACCAGCGAGTTTGTTCGTTCCCGAGCTTGATGTTTCAGCTTGTGTTGTTGTAGTTGCAAGAGCAAGACTAAGCGAAAGACATTCCATCCTTCGGTTGCAAACATCAGATGGAATAATATGAAAAAGAATATACACGGTAGATATTAAAGTCATTCACTCCTTTTATGGCCGCCAACGTGTATAAAACCTGAGATGGTAGTGAACTCCAAGATTTTCGTGGCTTCACACAACATAGTTTTTTCCGAATGTCTCTTTGATCGGGTCATTTGTCACAAATTGGTTTTTTCTTCTAAAACCAACGTGATCATGATGATATTTGCACCTTCTTGGGACCAGATCCAGGCGTCGATTATCATGTTCAATTTGTCTTTATCTTTTTCAAACCCTTTTTTCTCTTTTTTCCTTCTGTGTCAAAGTTGATAGTTGATGGTCCCTGACTAAAGAAGAAAAAGCCACCTTCTATGAAAATGAATAAACTATATGAATATTATTATATTTATTCCCACGTTCCATATCACTTCAAAATGTACAATACTAAATTTTTATCGACGTTTTCTACTTAAATCCTAGGAAAAAAAATAATAAAGTTGGTCTTTTTTCTAACTTGAAAAATGAATACAAATTTAATGTTAGTTATATTGAAACAGATATACCAAATTACTAAACAAAATGTTATAAATGGATATGTAAAATAATGACAAAGTAGAGTAAAGTACACAAATAGATTTACGTGGAAAACTCTTAATGGAAAAAACCACGAGATGATGAAAGGAATTCACTATATGTTAAAGAAAGAGTACAGAGAATATGTATACAAAATGATCTCTTAATTTCATAACCCTAACAACACACACACGCACATATACACATACGTATGTGTATGTGTGCAAGCTGCCACAAAGGCTGACGGGCTATATCCGCAAGTCTACATTTTAGGTCCAACGCCGGCTGAAGGCAGCGATGTAAGTGGTGAAGGCTAGCGGCATAAATACTAGCCTAGACTAAACCTCAATCTCGGAAAGTAATTCAAGGATTCAATGGTTGCTCAAGGCCGACGATGTGCAATTCAAAGCTAGCGGCCTTAACTCCAAAGCTGGTAGCTTAGACTAGATTCGGATCATACATCCAATAATCTCCACCTTGACACGAATTTAGAAGCAAAAACAAACTTCAACATAGAAACAAAACATTGTCCTCCTCTTCCACAAATCCTTGAAGGGATCAATCAGCAACTAACACTAACCAAGTCCAAGTAATGCTCAAACTTGGATATATGGAGTGATTTAGTTATCATATCAACAGGATTATCTTGATTCTTGAGTATTGACTCACAATAATATCATCACGAGCAATAACATCATGAACAAAGTAACATCTGATATCAATGGGCTTTGTCCTCTTATGAAACATCTAGTCTTTAGTGAGATGGATTGCTCTTTGACTTTCGTAATAGACTGTAATAGTCTTCAAGTCATCACTGAGTTCACCAAATAATCCATGCAACCAAATAGCTTTTTTAAAAGCCTATGTAATAGCCATATATTCAGCTTTAGTAGTGGATAAAACAACTGTAGCTTGCAAAGTAGCTTTCCAACTGATAGCAAAACCACCAATAGTAAAAATATACCTTATGAGAGATATTCTTTTATCCAAACTCCACAAGCAGATGAAATATATTCACTATATGTTGAAGAAAGAGTATAGAGAATGTGTATACAAAATGATCTCTCAATTTCTTTACCCTGTGTGTGCAAGATGCCACAAAGTTTGGTAGCCTATATCGACCAGTCTACATTTCAGGGGCAATGCCGGATGAAGGCCAGCGATGTAAGTGGTGAAGGCTAGCGGCGTAAATACCAGCCTAGACTAAACCTCAATCTCGAAAATTAATTCAAGGATTCAAGGCTTGCTCAAGGTCGGTGGTGTACAATTCAAAGCTGGCGGCCTTGACTCCAAAGCTGGTAGTTTAAACTGGATTTGGGTCGTACATCTAACAATCTCTATCTTGACACGAATTTAGAAGCAAAAACAAACTTCAACATAGAAGCAAAACATTGTCCTCCTCTTCCACAAATCCCTGAAGGGGATCAATCAGCAACTAACACTAACCAAGTTCAAGCAATGCTCAAACTTGGATATATTGCTCAAAACTTTTTCTTTACTTCTTCATATATGTCTCATAAATCAATAAAGGGTTTTTTTTTCCTTGCCAATTATTTTCTACTATAACTTTTGGATGATAAAGGGTAAGGAGTTATCAATTTAATCAAGCTTAGTACTCTCTAAATACGAACACATGGTAAGTATCAATAAAATTTTAACAAGCAAAGAAGTAGAATAGATAGTTTCTAAAATAATATAATCAGCATATATAATTTAAATACACAATATATATTAAAATCTTATTATTATATATAGACTATATATCTGTAAGGTGGTATGACCTTCGGTGGATCTTCTCTTCTTAGAAAGATGTGTGGCTGAGAGTCCATAAAAGCAGCTTAAACCCAATTTAACATTAACGGTCGAAACTTTGTCAAAAATAAGTAACAGGCAACATGGCGATCCATTTGTTGCTAAATTCTTTTTGGATTTGGCCTGATCAAGTAATCTTTTGTTTCAATCAGTTACTTAAAACTGTCCGGCTAAAATGGCGTTACCGTAGACCAATCCATAGGGATAGACATATAAAGTAAGCGCATACTTTGTGGCTCATATGCATAATGAACGCGAGCTTTTTCGAAACCATTTTACAAAGGAAAGCTGCCTCTGCTCTTTGTATGGTGGAAGAAAAAATTGACAACCATATTAAAGGGTTAACGTGTCGCAACAAAAGGAAAGGAAAGGAACTTCACCACGTTTGATTGATCTGTGCACAAATACTGAAATGTGATATTTTAATTGCCTATAGATTCTATGGATATCCAAACAAAAGGCATACAACATAAAAAACTACAAAGAAATTCGATAAATTAGGAAACATGAGCAAATGTGCCTCAAAAATGATATTACTACTGAAAACCGTTCTTCTAATATTCATCCTAAGACATACAATTTATACTAAAAAACCAAAATATTGTCAAAAAGGAAAAGGACTAGAAAAAACGTTCTGTAAAAAGACATTAAATAATATTCAAAATTAAAATAACTAAAAAAATCTTATTAGAAGATATTAAATTATATTCAAATTCTTTTCAATCTTGACTGAAGAATTCTATTAAAAAATATTAATGAAAAGTCATTGAATATCTAATTAAAAGCTCAATTGAATTTTAGTAGTGCCAAATCATCTAAAACAAATGAACAAATTGAGATTGTGAATAGATCATCAGGAAACTATTAGGCGTGAGCATGTGAAGCATTAGGATTAGAAGTTGAGTCAAGCAAAGTTCGCACATAACCATACGGTCAATTGCAATATAGGGTTTAGTCCATTTCACGTAGTATATTCTATTATTCCCATAAGTCCACTTGATTTACTACCTTCGCCGGATAAAACCAAGATTCATGGGAAGCAAAAGACTTTATCTACAACTTATAGGAGATTCATAAGTCATCCATGACAATTTAGAGACAGCTACAAGCAAATATAGAGAATTTTACCACATTTTGTTGATTGACACACAAATGCTAAAATGTGAACTTTTAATTGTTTGTTAATTCTATGAATACCTAGACAAAAGACAACCAAAATTGAAAACCATAGAGGAACTCAAAATTTTAGGAAAAATGAGCAAAGGCGACTCAAAAAATGATATTATTAATTAAAATTGTTCTTCTAATATTCACCATAAGGCATACATTTTATATGCTGAAAAACAAAAAATTTGTCAAAAAAGAAAAAGACAAAAAATAATCCTATTAAAAGATATTAAATGATATTCAAAGGATTTCTTTTTTTAATCTTGATTGAAAAGTCCTATTAAAAGATAATAATGAAAAGCCATTAAATATCCAATTAAAAACTATTGCAAGATATTGAAAAAGATGTTGATCGCATCAATATTGACCATTGCGTCATTCCCTGCTGATTCGACAAAATTCGCCCTTGAGTTTTCACTATGTTATGTAAGAATTGCTTGAAATTAACTACACAAATATGTCATAGGCGATCCTTCTTAGGTGTTAGAAGGGATTCAATTGCATAGGACTCAGACTCTTTGGATAAAACCCTAAGCCAATAACTCCTCAACTTGTCTTCTTAACTCATCATGCTTACTAAGACTCATTTTATAATGTGACTTGTTTAGAAGGGCTGGTCCATATTCAAGATCAATTTGATTCTAGATATCATGTAATGGGATTAATCCATCCAGTGATTTCTCTAGAACTAGAACCGAACCATTGGAACTTACGGTTAATAAGAACCAAAAACTGGACTAGCTCCTATGAGTCTAGTTCTAGTTATACCATTTTTGGAGCTAGAAACTAGTGATTTGAGTTCGGTTATAGACTTGAATCAACTCGTGACGACCTCTAACTCTATCACGATGCTGCTAGAGTAAATGTAGCTCTAGTACCAATTGATGCAATGAAATGAATGAAAGTTTATCAAGTTCCATTGCTTCAACCCATGAATGCTAGAATTTGATCTGCTAATTGTTTGTTGATTATGGGAATATCTAGATAAAAGGCATTAAAGATAAAAAAACTATAAAAGAATTCAAAATTTTGGAAAAAAATGAGTAAAGACTGCTCAAAACTGATATTACTAATGAAAATTATTCTTCCAATATTTGCCTTAAGGTGTACAATTTATACCAAAAGACTAAATATTTGCAAAAGAAAAGGACTAAAAAAAAATCTTATTAAAAGACATTAAATGATAAATATATTCTTGGCTGAAAAACCATATTAAATGATATTAATGAAGAACTATTAAATATCTAATTAAAAATTATTAAAAATATTGACCGCATCATGACCACTCTATCATGATGTCACAAATAGTACTTAGATTTTGACAAAATATATAATTAAGTACATGAATTTTAAAATCAATTAATTGAATATTTAAACGTTAAAAATGATCAATTTAGTATCTGAAAAAACTTGATAGAGGTATTTTTCAGGTACTAAATTGGTTAATTTTAAAATTTAAGTAGTTATTGATCAATTTCAATGTTCAGGTACCATTTGTGACATTAATCCTATATTAAAAATCTTCAACAACATATAAAATGGAATGAATTTATATATACATGTAGATTACATGTACATATATATACATAGAATATTTTAATTTTATAAAAATATGGAGAAAAAGGGCATGCCAACTAATGAAAGTTGACTTCTCTATTTCATAGTTTTAATAGTATATGAAAATAGTGTTAAGAAAGTGAGGAAAACGGCTGAGTAAACATAAGAATCTATTTGACCGAAATATCTATTTAAGGTAATAATAATTACTTAAATAGTTTCTTAGTGTACACGAAACAAACAAAAATTTATATGCGTGTGTGTGAAAGAATAATTTTTTAAATTGCCCGGCCTGTATAAAGGAAAATCAAACCAGCAGACCTTTCCATTTAACTACTTAATTCCTCGCAATGGCATCTTCAAAGTTTGGTTTAATTTAAATTCTTATGTCCAGGCTTTATCTAATACTGCTCATTACCTTGGAAAATCCTCTTTGCATCAATGGAAATACCAAGTAGGTCGCGAGAGGAAAGTCTATAGCATACAAAACGTTTTCTCCTTTCCTACAATTTGGAAATGGCGGAAGTGTACAGGCATTAAATTTAAGTGGGGGAGCTAACGTGGAATTGAGCTGAATTAGTTGAGGCTATCTTTGTATTTAAAATGCATAAAACAATTTATACTTAATATCTTATCATTCATATTTTAGTTAGTTTGTCACTTAAAATTCGATGCGAGACTATGACTCTTTCGTTTTCTATTACTCTCCCACAAGTCCCAACTAGCCTATCCATCACCTCTAGTCTAACTAGCTTAACCTAGTTGTAACTTGTCATTTTCATTATCTAGGGCTTTTTTTTCATTTTCCTTTTTTTAGCTTATTTTAGAGTGAGTGCCAAGTTAGAATTTCCTTTTAACACTTTTTTTTATATGGATCTTGTATTGGAAGGTAATGGGCTTTGATACTACTTATTGAAAATGTATGGGCATTAATGTATGTGGTGGAGTTAATGTGAAATTGAGCTGAATTAATTAAGGATAACTTTATGGTGGGTTCATTGGTGAATTGTGTTGGATTAAAAACATTTTTTTTAAAACACGAAATTGAAATTTTCAAAAATTTATAAAGTTGATAGGTTCTGTTCAACTTTGGATAACAATTACCAATAATAGATAAGCACACCTACCGAAGTAGCATAGAAAATATTAGGTCAGATCCCAAGGAAATCGATAGCAACTATATTATACCTATTTCATCTATTATCTATCCAAAGAAAATTAGAAGAACATACAGAAAACAAAAGCTAAAGTAAGTTAATGAATATTCACTAACATTTCATGGCAAAATTAAGGGTAGATTTGTAATGATGCAAGACAATAGTCCAAGGTTTGCTTCACCAATTCCTTATCATGTGATTTCAAATCAAAACTCTTAGAGAGTTGTTGCTAATATATTTGTACTGTCGGATTCACTGAAGAAAGTTAAAGCCTCTCTCAAGGTCAGTAACTCTAGACCTAGCCCATACCATAGGAATCTCTTCTCACGCTATCAATAGTCCAGAGCCACATAAAGCTTAAGAATCCTTTGTTTTAAAACCAACTCAATGAATTTTAAAAACAAGAGACAGAAAGTCTCGTAACCCCTCTCTCAAGGTGATTATGACCAACTTCATTAGTAGTCATAGAACTATTCAAAAGAATGACCTCTCAGCCTATTCGGTTGGCATTAAACATGGGTCTAACAGGTGCATCACATAATTAGACTCACAAAAATAAATTTCAGCTAATAATCACAAATATCCAGTCAATTTATTGAAAGCGCATGTAAATTTACATGAATTAGGATTTAGATTTATAAACTCTAAGCTATAGGAGATTATTTCTTCATGGGTTTAAGCATCAAGCACAATTTCTGAAGAAATAAAATCGAATCAAAGAATATTTCAATTATGATCAGAATCATACAAAAATTACAAACGATGGGTTTAATTGATTTTATCCAAAAAACACAAGATTTTTCTAAAGTAGGAAGAAACTCACTGTGTCGCCTCAAAAGTCTCTCTCTCTATACTATGTTAAGGAAATATGCTACACAAAATTCTGTACATTGTACCCTCCATACAACAGATGCCTTTGCACGTTTATTTATAGGCTTAGGACACATAAATCATGAAGATTTTATTACTAATGTAGCATATTCTTTATAACATAATGCATTTTCTTTATCCACACGTCATTTGTATTGCTTATTCAAAGAATTGCTCATCGAAGGGTAAGTCAAGTGCATGAGTACTACATTAAAGATAGGGCTTGACTTGAGTTGATAAAATGCTATCATTTCTATCCATTCTTCTATCAAGGGCTATATCTAAGGCTTTGAGGGCTTGAGACCTTGATGCATGACTTAAGTCGAGCAAAGGTTTAGTCTTCATTCAAGAATTGTTGCAGGTCAGATTTAGGGTTCAACGTTGAGGGGGCGACAGAAGCTATTTACAAGTTCAGGCCCGATAACCTCATAGCATATGTCGAAGGTCACGTTAAGGGCTAATTTTAGGGTGCAACAAACCTGATTTGCCTTATTTTGCCTTGACATTTTTGCCTCGACTAGCGCTTTTGCAAGGCTCAACTTATTCTGTCTTTAAGTATTGTTGCTGTTTTGCTCAAAATCTGATTTTAAACACTTTAATCCTTCTTTTTTTTACTCAAGGAGCTGTAAAACAATAGTTAAATATTACAAGCACCATATTCATTGGAATTCATCCAAAAATACATCAATTTAGGCTCAAATTCCTATGAATAGAATAGAGTAGAGTAAAATATACTTATCATTTTATGTCTAAAATGCCAAAAGCATTTCAAACTTACTACATTGTCATTTATATTTTTGTTAGTATGTCCTTTATTATCTTATGTAGGACTACAATTTTTTTTTTCATTAATAATTCACTATCCTCTTGGAACAAGTCATTGTCAAAAGCATTACAAAAGTGTTTTTTAGAGAAGAAGAAGAATAAACAAAACATATAAGAAGAAATTAAAAAAGAAAGAAAAGAAAAAGAAAAGGAAAAAAATATTAAATGTTCATCATTTGAGATTGTAAGAATAATGATAGGTCAAATGCCTATATTTTTAATTTTTTATAATTCAGTGTCTTATCTTTAGATTCAAGCAAATTAGAGCCTGTACTTTCAAAATATGTACAGTTCATTGTCTCTGTTAAATAATATTTGACGGACATTTATTTTAATGATAGGCTAAGTACTTGTACTTTCAATTTTTTTGCAATTTAGTATTGTATCTTTAGATTTTGGCTATTTTTGATTAAGTGTCTGCCATTATCCTATCATTAAAATGAACGTTCGTTAAATATAATTTAACAGAAACACCGAATCATACATACTTTGAAAGTACAAACACTAATTTGCCAAAATTTGAAGACAAGATACTAAATTACCGAAAGTTAAAATTATACACTCTTGGTCTGCTTTTATCTTGAGATTGTGTGTCTTTTTTTCCTTTGATCTCAATATAACATATAAGCAAGTTAATGTAATATAAGTTTGTTGTTAACTAGTTTGAACTCAATAATTCAACCCCTCCACTAAGCTTTTAAGTTGACACTTTTTGAAATTATCCATTAAAGTGAACATGCTCACTACAATAATCCTTTTGTTCCAATTTTAGGGGCGTTTTCAAGCCAAATGTACTTGTTGCATGCAATATATTATTATTATTGTTGTTGTTATTATTATTACTATTAGTATGTAGTGAGTCTCACACAAGTAACTATTAATCATTGAGTCACATATTCAATCTCAATGCCTATTAGCCTTATGCCCTAACTTGTCAATATTCGCTTACAAAATCATATTTTGCTCTTAAAACTAATATATTAAACATTGGCTTGGGATGAAATGTTTTCAATAGGCTTTCAAATAAGCTATGAATTATTGTTTACTAGGATAAGTTGACAAGCTTTAGGGGAATTTCATATGGGGTTGTTCATTGCTTAAGAAGCTGAAGGTGAAAGTGGTCATATATAAGTCATGTATTGTGGTAAGGATACTATGTAATTGGCTCTTCAATGACCAAAATTAAGAACCCTTCTTTTCTTTAGTGTAGTTTTGACGATAATGGAAAGACTAGCTCCAACTGCATTAAACGAGCCAACAGCCTTGTCGTCCTCATAATTTTCCTTGATAAGTGGACCAGCTTTGTTGGCATGTCTTTTCGATGAGCGAAAACATTATTTTTCATACCTGTGATGACTCTAAGAGATGTATCATTTACCTTAGTAGACGAAGTATAAGCAATATCTATAATTTCTTTATGTTCCCTTTCACAATGTCAATTGATTTTTATTCCTTCTCAATCATAGGTTATATAACTTTTAACTTTAAAAGGACCGATATCATAGACGACAATCTCATTATTTTCGTAAGAAAAAAATGTTTTTAGAAAACCAATTATCAAATTAAATTGCTTTACCTTGACCCCAATTTTGGGAATATATACATGAAAAGCTATATTAAGCTACGAATTTTTGTTTACCTTTATTTGCTCTTATTTTTCTTTTGGAACAGCAAAAGTATTTTGCTCATTTGGAGATATTTCATGGTGCTCTTCATCTTAACGACCAGTTCCAAATAAAAAAAAAATATAATATTTTAGGAAATTTCAAACATAGATTGTTGGTAATAGGAACAAATGTAGGAATAAAAGGTAGGGGTCATCATCAATATCATTAAGACAGTTTTGATAAACAATAAAGTGCAACCATCAAATTCATAATATCTAGTACAATGCATCATATCATCAATTGTGGTTTACATATCATATATAGCAGCAAATAATATATATAATATTGTATATGGTATATACATAACTTTATCAATAATTTATAATATACTTTACTTTATTGGTTGGATCATCTAAAATATAATTGATATTTATATGGAGTTTTATATAAATTAGATGATATTTTATTATATGGATTATGAAGTATTTATCATGTGATATAGGACAAGAAGATAATCCCAGAAAAAAAAAAAAAAAAAAACTTACAGATATGAAAAAGATAAGATAATGTTGTGATAAAAGAAAACATAATATCATTATAACTATGTTAGTTTCATGAAGGCCAATTATACAATGAATATATGGTCACAAAAAATGCAGACATAAAGTGCTATATATAATAAGAAGGGATAAAGTCAAAAATAATACCTAAACTTTTACAAAAGTTTAATTATGTACCTAAAGTTTAGTTTAGAATAATTTGATACCTGAAGAAACAAGTTTTCATAGACATTTTTCCTACCTGAAGTTTGGTTTTTACAATTTTGGTACATTAACAAAATTTTCACGAACGTTTTTTCACACCAGATTGAGCTTGCTTCAAATATGAAAAAAAACTGCAAAAACTATGTTTAGGTACCAAAATTATCAAAACAAAACTTTAGGTATGAAAAAAGTCTACAAAAATTTTGTTCAAATACCAAATTATTCAAAATGAAACTTCAGGTACCTAATTAAACATTTTGTGAAAGTTAAGGTACCATTTTTATCATTAACCCTAATTACAATTTCTAAATTTTTCATAGGTATATGATAATTATGAACACGTCTGCATGTGTGTCATGACAATAGTAAAACTGAGCATTTTAAAAAGACATAATATTATTGGACGTGAGTATGTGACTCTTGTTTTTAGAAATGATTGTTTTACCATTGAACATGTGATAATTAAAAAGCCTAATTTGTGAGCATTATATAGTATTTATAATTGATTGCATAGAGAGAGACAAAGAAAGAGATAATTAGTAATGTTTGCTAACCAATTATACAAAGTAATGATATCTTGTATTTTCAAAATAAGTTATAAATATGTAACTTATAATTTTGAAATTCAATTTAAATAAAAATTCTTTTTTTTTTCTGTTAGTAGAAAAAATAAACTAAAACACACCAATTAATTATAAAATTTACCTTTAACAACTGATTAAGATATATTAATTTTTAAAATCTAAAAAAAAATCTATTAAATATCAACTCCAATAGGAGGGGAAAAAAATAAGCAACAAGAAGATGTATGAAATTTAAAAAGGAAAAAAAAAAGACTTAATTTTAGTACTCATTATTACAATACACTACTGTTTGCAATTCACGAAGATAACTATTGAAGATTGTAGAAGAATCAACAATTTAACATAATAAACGTACCTATACTACATATGTTGACATTTGATACAAGCTACAAGGCCTGAGCCTAAGTGTGTTATTTTAATTTCTTTATTGTTGTGTCATGCTAGGTATTTTAACATTGTAATGCATTTGGCGTGCTTGTTCATTATACCATGTAATTGAGATCAATAGAGAGTAACTTCTCCAGCTAGGAGAGAGAAGACCATTTCGTCAAACAGAAATGATTTGACACCAATCATAAATAATTGAAACTAATTGAAGTTAATTTAAGTCAAATTTAGGGCTCAAACAATCAAATTTTTTTTTTTCAAAAATTCCAAATTTTCTCTTAACTGTGGACTGCATTTTTTTATTTTTTGAAATTTGAAAAGAATTAAAAAGAAAACACATAAATGGAATAAAATAAGGAAAAAAAAAACTATTATGTCATAATTATTTTGCATGAAAAACCAATACCAATAATAGACTAGTTATTTTAGGCATAGACTTCATAAAATGGTCAAAGATTTCCCAAAAAATTACACAACCTTAGACACTTGTTTAACCCCACCTTGCCATGTGTGCCACCATGCTTTCTTTCTTTCTCTCTTTTCCCTTAATTACCTTATTGAGCCTTATTTACCTAATTAATGTAATTCCTTTTCTTTTTCTTTTTCTTGCTCACTAAGGAATGAAGAACTTGCTTCTAGAAGTGGAGATTAGAGCTAGGATTTTTGGATTAAGAGTAAATGAGGAAAGTAGTAAGCAACATAATTACAATTAAACTCCTATTTGAGTTTCTAATGAGGTCTTATGCTTTAGGTAACTAGTGTTAGGTTGTATTTTGAATGAAATACTCTTCAATCTCTCTTGTATGGTGGTGCAAACAAGAGGGCAGGTTTCAAGAGGAGTTATACAAGTTTGGTAAGAATAGATACTCATTATAGGTAGAAATGTAATTGAATGTTGATAAAAAGGTATGAATGTTCATGCGTGTGTGTGTGACATCATTAGGCTTTGAGGTAGCATGATGCATGTTGAGCTTGAATGTGTGTTTTTAAATGTTAATTCGATGATTAGGATTTTGGTTTATGATGTAACATGTGGGGTGGTAAGTGATTTTGATGATAGATATTGACATGGAGGTGCACTTTTGTCGATGCTTAGGTTATATTATCACAAGGGCTTAGGTTTAAAAATAATTACACATCATATTCCAAAATTTTTATGTAATCGAAGTAATTGATTAATTACAATGTGGTTTTAGTGTTAAACAATAGAATTTAGTTGTCTTTTAAGCATAAAAGAGATTAGGAATGGATAATGACCCTAAATAACATAATTGATGACATAAGCATGTAAAATAACTTACTTGACATTCTAGGGCTATTTAAATCGATGGATTACCAATTAACAAGAATAAAGTAGATATACCATATGGAAAGCTCGAGCATAATATGGAACTGGATAGCTTAGAATTTGTAAATATGTGTTTGAGGAATTTTAATATGTTTTTAAGTTGTTATGGATTCCTTGTTGGTGATTTATTAGCTTAGAAAGTCTTCATGCCAGTGGTAATAAATATTGTCTTGGTTTATGCATGTTATAAAATTAGTAGATAACGTGATGCTTAAGTTGAATGAATTTGCATATTTGGATTTTTACTTTAGGTTGAAAGTTGAAATGAAATTGAATTGTGGCACAAAAATGTTACCCTAATAATATGAATTACCATAAAATTTAATTAAGGCCCTATTGGTGTCTAGATGACATAATAAAGGTTATCTAGTTAAAGTATATGTATGAATAGACATAGAGTTGTTAGGTTATAGATAATAAGGACCTAATAAACTAAATAGGTTACTAAAGGATTTCGATACATAATAAATGGCGGACTAAACGAATTTATTCTTGGAAGGCTAAGAATCATTAGGGATTGGTTACGTTAAATCTTATAACTGATCTGAATTAACGTAATGAATTAGGTAAATTATATCGAAAGGTTCCAACATTTAGAAGTAAGTTCATTTGAGGTCTCAACGTTTGGAAAAGTGAGCTAATTGAAGTCTCTATTGACACATGTCAATATGAAAACTATTTAATTAGAACTCAAAAGATGCATCATGTTGTAACATGTGTCAATAGAAACCTTAATTAATCCACTTCTCAAAATATTGGAACCTCTTTTGAACCACTCAAAACGTTGAGATCTCAAATGAACTTACCATAAATCAATGAGATTTTCTTGTATAATTTATCCATAATGAGTTAGATAATTTGGATATGTGAAATAGATGACTTAAAAATATAAATTGAAACTTACTCCACCTAATAGGACTTGATGTCTCAAAAGTTGATTTAATCCTATGAATAAGACTTAGACGATTGTTAAACTAAAACTGACAAATTTGAAGAAATAGATTAGTAATATGAGATAGATAAATATTGATTTGATGACATGAATATGAAACAAATATTTAAGCGTCTTTGGACTTTTAGGGATACTTGAAGTAGATATAATAACAAGTACTAAGCGAATGCATATTGGTTGTAAGGATTTAAACTAAAATTGGATTAGCACTTTAACTCGGTTGATTAATTGTATGATGCTTCTTGCATGGCCACTTGGTCTAGCAATCAGTAACCTTGGACTAGCTTGTGAACCTAATAGCAACTTCAGGAAAATACAATAGTTTATGTGCCTATACCATTATGGAGGTGTGAGTAAGCTCGGTAGGTAGTCATCAAGAGAAATCCATAACAAAGACGAATAACTTAAGATAAGATAAAGTTGTGATGAGGTCATTTGAGCGTTATGGGCTCTTAAATATAATATCACAATGGTTAATGCTCATTATAAGATAGATTTATTAGATGATACGTACGACACTACTTTCTTCCTATTTCTTCTCTATGTGGATTGGAAGCCTCATAATCCCATAATTTGTGAATAGTGAAGTCAAGCCTATTCATTCCTTGCTATTTGTGTGTCAGAGTCATTTTTGTGTTTTTAAGACATTGAGAACACGTTATTGGTATGCTATTCATTTAAGTAACTTAACATTTATGTTGCATTTAAATTGATGCGTGTGATAGGTAAGCATGTAGTTGATTCACTATTGTGTTGAACTTCCATGCTTACTTTTTAACATTTTCAAGTATTGATGATGATTGCTTTATGGACTTGGGTTATCACTTATTGGGTTATGGGTGCAAGGATGAGGATGAATGTAGTTCATTGCATGAAATTTTTCCTAGGTGGATTGGAGATCAGATAGCTAGATTTTTTGTTATTTGAGAGTTTTTTACTTCAAGTCTTTTTATTAAAATTTTGGTAGTGTACTATAAATACTTAACTAAAACTTCTTTACACTATTGTTATTTTTGAATAATTAGGTTATTGAGTTTGATGTGAGTTTCATGTACCAGTTAAGACCTTTGAGTTCAGCTATGTTTACAAACATGTTTTTTCTTTTTTTTTTTTTTTATCTTATACTTGTAAAAGGTTAAATCACAAGTTTAGTAAAATTTGAAAATCATGGAAAAAGAGATGGGATTTTGCCAAATTTTCTTTAAAAAATCAATCAATGGTTTCATAAAATATGTTTTGAACCTACCTAGTACCAATTGGCTTACATATATCGATTATTCCTATAATTCCACTTGCAAAAAGAAAAAGAAAAAAGGAATCTTGAATTTCAACCATTGTTGATCTTGAGTGCATGATTAGAGCTATTAAAGCAAATTTTAGAGGGATTCACTTATTTTCAATTTCATCATCATTGTAAACTAACCATAAGTTCATCCTAAAAAAGATAGCTTTTTCTTCTTTCTATGATAGGCTTAAAAGATGAAGAAGAAAGTAAGATAGAAGTAAATAATCATAGCATCCAAGTTTACTTAATCCTAAACATACACTATAGTTAAAACACATATGATAAGAAAAGGGTATATTATATCAAAAAGCATCACATTTGAGTTTAAATTTATTTAATCTATCAACCTTTCACAATGTAAGTCCATTAAAGAATCAATGTGTTGTAAAATTGATTTAAGGTATCAATATTTAGATAGTTTTATATTAATTTTCTTCAATAGTTTGTTATGGAGTCCTCACTTGACTCATTTATGAAACGTTAATTTCTTTTTTTAACTACTCACAATATTGATAATTTAAATGAACTTACCTACAATCAATATGTTTTAGAGTAATTTACCCAATTTGAAACTGAAATATTAAAAAGATACATGCATAAGATCTTTGAATGGGAAAAGGAAAAACAAATACCAATGGAAGTAAGATTCAAGACAACAAGACAAGAAATTGCAAGAAATATCCTTTGTAAAAGATAGATCGAATAGAAAAGTCCCTATTTAATTTCCATGACCAAAAATACAATGGAGACAAGAATTCAATGAAAAGCTTCATCTACTATATATATCCAAAAGTAATAAGGCAAAAAAGAAAAAAAAATATTTGTTAATAAAATAAGGAGAAACGTTAAAATTTTAAGTAGAAACGCACACAAAGAATGTCGAATATAAGCAAATAAACTGTAAATATAAAAATAATATATTTAGAAAAAAAAAAAAAAGGCATGAAAGAATACAACAAAAATTGCCCTAAAAATTAAAAAGAAAAATGAACAAGGAGAAAGCTAAGACATATGAGCAATGAGATGGCCAAAATGCAAAGATATAAAGAAAAATTAGGATTTTCAAAAGAAAAATAACTAACATATTGACCCAATGATAATATTTTTCTTGTTTAGTAATTTTATTGAAATTTCATGTTGCAATGATATTTAATAGTTGTGGAACCCTTTAGAAGGTAAAAGGTCACATGGTCACATGTGAGGATTTATGAGAGAATGAGAGCTTCTCTCTTTAGAAAGTTTGCAACATATAAAATATAATTTTTCAAAATAACATATGGTTGAGTACAAAGAAACACATATGAGGAACATTTTTTGATATGATAACATCCTTTTATGGGTGAGTTTTTTGTGATGGGTAACTTCTCTGTATTATAAGTTTATAACACCGTGTAGATGTGATGGGGCAAAAAATCATAGGTATAATTCATCACTTCTATTGTAAGTATTATGCCCCAAATCTAAAGGACATCATAGTTCACCATGTGTCATTATCATTTATAAATAACGTTTTCCCTGTATGCATGGTTTGGACTTATGAATTTCACTAAGCTATAGTGTCAATTCCTCATACTATTAGCTAGCTTAGTAATATGAGTTAGAAAAGATTACTAACTTGCTTATTCATATAGGGTAGAAAAGATTACAAGCGTAACTCACCCACCATTAATGGAACCCAAAATAACTATCTCTTGGTTTATATGTCTTTAAATGTGAGACTTGCCAGGCTATTGTATTTATTGGCGTATCATGTTTTAAATACTACTTCTATACTTGGAAATCTAGTTGTATATTATTCGTCTCTTTTTTTAGGATAGAATGCTTAGGCATCCATCTTAGGTATGTAACCATTTGATTACAAATAACATTTATTTATGTAAATATTAGTTGTATAACTATTTAATTGTTTTTATTGTCAATACACTTGTTATTGGGTCTTTTACTATTAATAGACTTATGTTGTGTATAGTTAACATGAATAAAATCGGTATTCTATCTTTATTACTGCAGACTAGCTATCTCTTATTTGGTTTGTAAAAAATTCTACTATAAGAAATGTTTATTCCATATAAGATAGAATAGATTAGAAATCTCTAGTCCTTTCCTTCATGATGCAGTGGAAAAAATAGCAAATAATTATTTGAAAACGTGGCATAGAATTTGACGATGGTAGTTTCGTAATTTTGGAGAGTTATGGATTTTGACCGAGAGGGACCATATTCTGAAGGGAATTGAGCCAACGAGTAAAACTCGCTGGCTTTGCTCGTGACGCATGTCGGTTTTTGGCCAAATTCCTTTGTTTAGGCCATCAAAACCGCGTTTTTACTATTTTTAGTATCTTTTCTTTATGTTATATCTTTTGATAGGATAGTCTTTTTTATATGATGTCTGTGGCATTAATCTCGTCCGTTCATTTATTTGTGCCTTAGGTTTTATTTAGATAGGTTTCCTTTTTTGATAAAAAAAAAAAGCATATTATATATTCTAGGGTTACAGTAGGTACATACATACGTTGTTTTTTAATGAAATTTCTTTAAGAGTGTTCTCTCTATTCCAAAATTCGTCATCTTCGTGTAGATTTAGATTTTTGATGCCAAATATCTAGGTATTCTCAGAATCAATAAATATTTGAAGATCACAAGTCGGGTATTCGTGCGCGAATCAATGTCTTGCAATAGTTTCCTCTTACCTCCGCTGCATCACTTCACTAAAAGGAATATCTATTCCTTATAAGAACATCTTTAAAAAAAACCCTAATAAAAAAAAGAGTTGTTATTCCATTCTATTGAATCAAAGGTGATATTATTATATAATTTCATTCTTAAAAAATTAAGTGTATGTATATCATAGAGAATACCAATTCATTTGATAATTCTAATACTAGAAAGAAGCTATTATAACTAGGATAAACCTCAGGACTTTGACAATGCAAAAGAAAACCTCACTAGTGGCACACTACCTATAATCATACAATAAATGGTATAGAAGCTCTTAGCGGTAGAGGCATCATTCCTCACAATTAAACCTTAACACAAAAAAAAAAAAAAAATGGAAAAAAATCTTTGCCTAGAATCTATAGGTGATTGTGAAGTTGTCTTCTCATATAAATGATGGCATCAATGGAAACGGAATGTTAGACTTCTATTTTGTTTTTTTCTACTTTTCTATAGAGTGATATCTAATTAAAGCATGGAATCTTAGCACCCACAATTCATTGGTCTGCTTTGCACCAAGAAGAAAACCTAAGCTATATGTGATAAGTCCTGACAATTCCAAATTGGTTGATTCTCTAAGCTTTTCAAGAGTACACAATTATTTCCCTTTTGACTTATATCAAAAGGTTTAGAATATTGGATGGTAGTAAGGAGGAATAAAATTTTAGAATGTCATGAAAGAGAGAGCAGAAAGTTTGTAGGACACTCTGACACATATAACAAAAGCACAAATGCTTTATTCCATATTTGTTATGTATACTTCATTTTATTCAAAAGATAATAAGGTTTGTTTGGTTCATGGATAATCACATCTTACCTTTCTTTTTTTAATATTTATTATGATAAAAACTTTTAGATACACTTAAAATGATGTGGACCTATGGTTGAAGATGTTAAGGAACCATTATAAGAAATACCAATGCTAAATCGAGAAATACAATTTCAATTTCAAAGTCCATAAAACACTTTACCCCACTCTTAATTTCTATTTTCTATTAGTGTTAAATCTCACTTAGAGAGGCTAAATAATATTGTTGTTTTTTTTTTTTTTTTTTAGCATCACTTAATATTGAAAACTAATTGTGTCAATTAAGAATATTTAGCCATAGTCTAGTGGGTCTAACATTCTCTTTATGGTCTAATGAACCCACAAAAAGCCCCACAAGCACTTGGGTTGAGAAGCTTATTAAAGTCCCCTAGCCTATGAGGCCTCTACAGTACAAGGACCTTGGCACGTCATCAAGCTTCCTTAAGGCCTTTGGTCCGACAAGGACCTCGACTCTTGATCGAAATTGCTCCCTAGCTACACGCATATTGAAGACCATACTTATATCTCTCCGATCTCCTCAGGAAAACAACTCTTGGTTTGGTGACCTCTACCCAATAAGAGGACCAACTTGAGTCTAAGGCCACTTGCCTCCTTATAGGCTTGAGCTTACATAGAGCAAGATCCCATAATCCCCCAATTGAGGTATGGCTAAAGACTATAAATAGATCCTCACCCCCCAAAGGTACATATATGTTATTTAAGTCTACTTTACTCTTATAGTACCTTACTCTTGAAGCTCACTACCAACTTATGTATCGGAGTGGCTGCACTGGATCCAACACTTTTTCTACTGGCGGATTACCACCTGCAACAAGTGGTATGTACAATCTCTTGAAATTTTGATGATCATATGTGATTATTGCAAAATCTTCACTATAATAAATAAAAAAATGTTCAAAGAATATTTTTTACATAAATAAATACAACCTTACATTTATATGAAAACTCTATGTGATGGTTTGATGACTCATCAAAGTTCCTTTTTTTTTCATTTTTATTTTACTAACTAGAATACAAGTACAAATGAATAGGGAAACGAAGAATTAAACCTTATCTATCCTTTGGGTAATCAGCATTTATGTTACTAAGTTAGGATCTCAGCATGATTCAACAACTTGACCGCATGTAATGATCCTTTTGCCATGAGATTTATAGAGGGAAATTGCTTAAATTATTGAACTAATAGGTAATGATATAGTAGTCGAGAATTTTTCATTTAGAAACAAAACCAATGTAATTCTTTGCCTTGCGCTATCATAGGGAACGCTATCATAGGGATACTTCCTCTTCATAGATATCTTGAAATGAACAATAGGCTCCTATTCAAACTTATAACACACTGCTAAACATGAGTACCAGTGACAAATGTAACATAAAAAATCTTAAATGTGAGCAATAGATGAAAATGGGTCTGGTTATCAAATATTCTATTACTTTTCCAAATATATTTTGAGAAGTCATATTTATTATCCAATATAACTTAGTTTTGTGCTCGGACAAAGTACAAAGAACATAATAAAGAAAGAATCATTACATATTGTTTAGAAAGAAGGGAGATATGGAAAGATGAGGAAAGAAAAGTGATAGTGTGAGAAGTTGAAAAAAGAGAGATAAAGTTGTTAACTTCTTTTTCCCAGTGGAACTCAGCAACTCCTCATTCCTTAACTTATTCACAATCTTGTTTTCTTTTTCATTCTTTGCGTGTTTGCAGTGGGAAACTATTCGTATATGACATATATGGTATGACACGTACTACACAGTATCTTATACTTCTTTATAGAAAAAAATGAAAATAACTACTGAGTACAACACAACAAAAATCAGCTCTTTCTTTCTTCTTCTTCTTCTTGTTTTTTTTTTTTTTTTTTTTTCCGCCCCTTTTTTATCCACTTTCATTAGTAGTTAGATCATTGGATCAACTATCTAGTATTCTAAATTAGAATGTGTTCGCTTCTTGAGTAGCTACATAAATCGCTTATCGTAGATTGAAAAATTAAATAATATTTTTTTGGCCAAAAATAAAATAAAATTATAATAATATTCTAAAGTTTAGTGTAAGATGGCCACTTAAGTATACCACTAAGTCGATGATAACTTGTCAAAACTTAACCTTTTTGTTTTTTTTTTCCCCCTACAACTTTCACTGTAAATGCAGTATCTTGTTTTTATTTACACTAGTTAAAGGTCTGTTCTATAAATAAGTTTTGCTTTCTAACTTATTGCTAAACTCAAAATTTTACTTTGTATTTAATTGTCAATTACATTAAACATAATCCAATTAATATAAAATACTCAACTAAAGACAAAGAATATGTATTACTAGTAAAAGAAATTAGAAAATAATTATAGTTGCTACTTAAAAAAAAAAGAGAAGAAAAGTTAAATTTGAATGATAGAATAATTTTAACCAAAAGATTGGATCTTGGGAGCAAAGAAATTTAAAGTTTAGGAATGCTAAAATTTAAAGTTGAAAAAGCAACAACCAAGTGAAATCTTTTAATATAAAAGGGTATTTATTTTCCTATCTATACAAACGTTAATAAAACAAAAATAAAGAGAAAAGTCAAGTCTTTTTACTATACTTTATTTGTCGACAAAAATGAAAGGAAAGAAAAAAATGAAGAAATTAAAATTTTTTATATAATTTTGTGAAAAATTATTATTATTATTATTATTATTATTATTATTATTATTATTATTATTATTGTCACAACAATGATATGCACTATATAAAACAAGTATGTGATGCAACACAACCTAGCTAATGGCCTGTCTGATAATCATAGGGGAATTGGATTTATGTCATACGAGACAAGAAAGGGAGACAATTCGTCAACCCTAAGTTCGAGACCTGTAGTCTGTTGACGAATCAACCCAGGAGGCTAAACCGTATTCAACCTTCACATATACAACAAATACATACAATCTTTCCGTCCTTAATTAAATTTAATTAAAAAAAAAAAAAAACAACTAGCAAACCTGGCCCTATCTTTATGAAGTAGCAGCCATAGGCTAGGCCCTGATAGCATCTCATAATGTGTAGTAGTAGCTACTAATTAGAGGTTAGGGCAACATACCAAATAGAAAAATTACCGGCTAATGGCTTTTAGATGACCATATAGTATGAAGGCCTTCTTCAGATTAGCCAAACTCGTTTACCACTCCTAGTTGATATTCTTTTCATAGTGCTTTGCCTACTCAGAATCTAATAGCCAAATTCCCCAACTTCACATGGATTCTCCTGCATTTGGTTGCAAAAATAAGTGGGATGGTAAATAAAAATCTGAGTGCACTTCTTCAAAGCTAAATTCCACTTTTAGTAATTTCCATGCCCTACTTTTCCTTCTACTGACACAAAGAAGCATGGCCATATGCTCGCAAAGTTTGGAGAATCTTTTTCCCCTTCTACCTTTTTCTTTTATTCTATAATATATATGCTAATAAAATACAAATGTTAATAATTTAAATTTTCCAAGGAAATTCTATTTTAGAGCTGCATACAGAGGTGTGGTCATAAATTTGCATTTGTTTTTGTCTTTTTTGTTAGATTTTGACATCCGAACTTGAATCTTCTTCTCAGCCATACCAGCATCCACATGCTGGTTAGTTGCCTTATTATTAATAAATCATGATGTATCAAGTAATCAGACCAAGTGTGAATTGAATTCGAATGAGTTTATTCTATCCTTGACTCATCCAGCCATTTATATTGGGCCTTTTAATTTATTTCATTAATATTTTAGATATTTCATGGCTCGAAACGCATGATTTGTGGAGTATTTGATCCATCTTAGAGTTCTTCCATACTTATTATTGAGTTTAGTTAGCTTTGTGATAGTGATATGGGTTATATTATGAAGGGAATCAAGGATAAGTTTGGAACAGTGCTTATTACGAGAGCTTTGCCTATCCCCGGAGGATCAATCAAGGGATTGTTAATATGTGTCGCGTCGGATTATGGCGTCATCTGTGAAATTTGTTCGCGTGAAATTTCTTTACATGGTTTTTATTGCTTTGCATGGATCTATGTAGGTCATTTACATGAGACATGCGATGCATATGCTGCATATATATCCAGCCTAGGTCCTGTGGATGTGGTTATCGTGGAGGATAATAGTTTTATTTGATGGCCTTTTATTTTATTTTATTTTATTTTTTTTTTAGAGTCATATTTTAAGGGCTATTTGGATTGTCGGATTTTTATCTGTATCATATATGTAGTATTTGTAACTTATCTGTATCATATTATTATTGTATATGTTTGATCAGTTTTTCATTAGTATCTATTTCTTAACAAATATTTATTTAAAAAGGATAAAAAGATGATGTCAAAATGGCTCGGATATGATGAAACAATTAAACTCTTAATATAGCGTAAATTACATCACATGTAGCCAATGTTTATGGGGTAAGTTTATATATGGTATCAACATTTTGAGTGGTTAAAAAATGGAGTCAACATTTCATTAAATGAATTAAATGAGGTGCCCACGTATCATAAATTTCATCTAAGATATAAATATTTAGATTAGTTTTCAATAGATTTTTCTTAATTTTTATCAACAATCAATGAATGATACCTTACTTGGCTCACTTTACAAAACGTCGCTTCCTCTTTTTAACTACTTTAAATATTAGTATGAATTTATTTCAAAATGTTTATTCCTCTTTTTAATTATTCAAAATAGAAATACCTTAAACGAATTTATCCCCAAATGTTGATACCTTTCGATGTAATTTACCTTTTAATATATGACGCTTAAACTAATAATTTAATAGTTCAAGGGTAGGATATCAAAATATTTTTTAATGAAAAGGCCCCTTTTGGTACTTGAATTTTGACGAAACAGACAATTATGTACTTGAACTTTGAAAAAGTCCAATTTCATACGTAATTAAACTTTTTGTACCCCTTCTAAGTACCTGAACTTTTAAAAAGTTGAATTCTATATTTAATTAAACTTTTCGTGCCCCATTTCACTACCCTTACTCTTTTATTGTTTATTAAAATAGTTAACATGTGTCAGCCAATAATTGAGTGGGTAGTATTTAGAAATACAAAAAGTTCAATTAGGTATGAAATTTGGCTTTTTAAAAGTTTAGGTACCTAATTATCCATTTCATGAAAGTTCAAGTACTAAAAGAGGCATTTTCCCTATATTTTAATATATCATTTGTGTATAGGAAGATATGAAATTTGATACCTAAACTTTATATAAAAATTCAATTTGTCACTTAGGTTTTGAAGTAATTAATTCAATATTCAATCAAACTCTTTGCAACCATTTTGACTACCTCTTTAACACAGTTTATAGTTCTGGCAATTTAGGATCTGACTTGTGAACCTTGTCACAACACGACACGGATATAAAAGGGTTTAGATAAGTAAAAAATGATACAAATAATAAACAGGTCATACCCAGATATAACACGAATTTATTACAATTATCTATATAGAGATAACACATACATATAATAAAATCTATATATCATAGATACATAATCTATATATTATATAAATATTATCTATATAACATATTATATAAATATCTATTTAAAATAGAGATTGCATTAAAACATTTATTAATTGGGTAGATTGTGTGTGATACATATATGTAACTTGTGGAGTACATGTAAAGTATGAATTACATACCATATATATCTGTAGATACATAAAACATAATATGTGTGATATAACATATATATGACTTATGACTAATGTTTACAATGTATATGTGTATATATATACTCAAACATACATATATAAGATCTATAGATTATAGATACATAATTTATATGTAATATATATATAATGTTGCAATACATTTGTTACACAAAATAAATATACTATATGTGTTATAAAATATAGATTTTTGGTTCAAATCTAATAACCGAGAGAGGGGGGGGGGGTGGGGGGGTGTGTGGGGATGTTATTCAAAATTTAAAAAAAAAAAAAACTTTTCTTTCATAAAACTACCCCTTAGTTAAAATAATTTAATAGCTATAAACAATCAAACAAAATATTAACAATAATAAAGTGAAAATAATAAAAGAGAGGGGATAATGTGTTTAAAATTTTTGAATTCTTGAACTTTTTAACCTTGAATTGTAATGGTTGCATTTCGATGAGATATATCAACACATGAGCATTGATTATCCCCTAAATATCTCTCGATATTGATAATGTTTATCTTTTGAAATTCAAATCTTGACTTAATGTTAGTTTCCTCCATGCATCTTGATTAGTCTTTGATATTTTTCTTCATAACTTATCCTCATATTTTGAAATTTAAATAGATCTTATCAAGACTCAATAAAGCCTTCAAGTGTATCCCATTGTTTTAACTAAATATCTTTTCTTAAACTGGACTATTATCTTTAACTGTCTTCTTCTTGTATAAAACAGTGGCCACATGTTGATTTAAGTCCTCTAAAGTGGCTTCGATTTTTGTAAAACCAAATATCTAAGCTTGATCATCAACTGAAATAATTGAACTTTAAATTTTCAATAAAGTGATTTTAAGAAAAGACTTTAAACTTGTTGTATAAGGATATTAGAATCAATAAACACAGTAAGTAATATCATATTATTTTCTTTGAAAGAAATATCATATTATTAACTTCAATTGAAAAGATTGATTTATTATTGTTCATTTTTTTCTTTTTTTCAAAATTTTCATCATAAATTCTACAATTTTGTACATGTTTTAGTTTTAATTTTATATTTTCTCCCCTTTTTGTTATCACCAATAAAATACTCCCCTTAAATATTTGAGAAAGCTTGAACATAAATCATAGATACAATAATATATTAATATATAAATTATACATCTATATTGAACTATATATTTATATATAACATTTATAGTTTGCAGAGATTATACAAATAAATATATAACTTAAATAGCATATATAAACTATAAGTTATATAGATGTTTTAACAACATATTAAGTCACATATCATAATTTCTCTTTTTTTTTTCAATTATGTATGAGTAATATAACATATATAATATGTTAATTATGTTTACCCAGAATAACTACTATTTTAGTACATTAACTTTCAATGATAATACAAAATATTTTAATTCTAACTAATCTATAAATTTTTATATATTTTACTAATCAATAAATGGGTTGGCAGAAGACATGGTATAAATGGGTAGAGTCATAAGTTTCGATTTTCATATACGATTAACAAATGAGTCGGATCATGGGTTGAGGTTTTTTAGATACGAATCCGTTTAGACACAGATAAGAGACATAACACGGTAATACAATTTGTCGACGCTAACTGTTTATATGGTTTGCTGACTTGGAAGAGGCAACCTATCATTGAATATTTACTACTTCTCCTAATACTGCCTGATATTGATCAATTGCTTCTTACATATCAAGAAACAAGGTAAACAATATCAGTAAGGTAATAAAAATGGCCATAAAAAGTTTAATTCGGTATTAAGCAAACTTTTTCAAAGTTTGGATATCAAATTGAACTTTTGTTAAATACCAAATTCGACATTTTCCCATTGTGTATTGAGAATTCGAAGTAGTTTTTAGTATAATTCACCTTACTATATATAAAAGCGGTGATGCTTTAATCAAGAGTTGAAGGGTGCATCTCTTATAAATATTTAATGAACTAAATTGAGTACAATGCCATAAAAATGCTACTAAAAAATTCACTTAGTTTGCCAGAATAGTGAAACGTGTGTTGTTTTCCAGCTGTAGCACAAAGTGTATAGGTTTAAGTATAACGGAAATTCTATGATCTCGTCATTATCCAATAGGTCATACTATACCTAACTATGATTGAATCACTAAAATAATTAATATTTTAATTACTTTATTTATTTTAATGGTTAGATTATTGACTGAACAGTCCCGTTGATGGGATCGTAGAAACTCCTTAAGTCTAAAGCCACCTAACACCATTTTGCAACTTTGAAAAACTTGCACTATGGAATGGTTCAAATCTACGGATGGTATTCTTTATGCGTTTTCATAATTTGGAATATATTTACATAATTGGTAATCTAGTAAGGAAATGTTATATATAGATTGTCAAGCTATTAAATGGTATTAATATGTGGCTTAGGAAAATTGGAAATTATTGGTTTCCACCTATCCAAAAAAAGTTTAAAATTAACTAAAATGTAAATTTTAAAGCAAAATCTAGTCAAATAGGAGAGAGAGGATTTGAAATGTTTGAATAGATTTGTTGTTTCATATTGGTTGTTGGTTATATCCAATTTAAACCTTTGTGTGTTATGATTACTATTATTTGTGATTGACAGTGGTTATGTCAATTACTTCAGCCATTGTATCTTCTGGCTAATTTTAGTTTTGACATTTTATAATGAGTGATTTAGGTAAGTCTATAACTATCTTAATGATGTCTAATGATAAAAAATAATAGTATTCAATAGTGATGACCTTAGAAAAGTAATAATTGATGAAATAAGTGAAAAGTTATAAAGTATATATTTGCTATTTTAGGCAAGATTTTCACAAGAATTTCTACACATTTCTTTCTTCAACATTCTCCCTCTCTCTCTCTCTCTCTCTCCTCTCTCTACCTTATGAACAACATGTAATTAAGAATAATTAATTTTTATCACATATTAAAACCATTAACAATTAAATTGTAAAAATCCTATTAAGTATTTTGTATTAACCTATATCTTTTTAGTTTTATTGAATTGTGGAAATGATCGAAACCTTAGTTCATATTATTCTTACTATGGCATCATATTTGAGTTATCTTTAGGAATTATGTGAATGATATAATTCGTCTATAAACCTCTAAGAGAATTCTACATATGGTTAATTTTTTTTTCATCATAAATTAGAAAACCATAAAAATGCATGTAGAAAATCATATAATATAGGATTATTGTCATGAATAGTACCTCAATATTGACAAGATATTCAATCAGGTATATGTGATTTAAAATTGATCAATTTAGTACCTATACTTTGAAGTTGATCAATACGAAATTGATAAATTTAATACTCAAAAGAATTTTTCATGCGCGCTAACAGTACCTCCATCGAGTTCTTTCAATCACTAAATTGATTTATTTCAAAGTTCAGGTACTAAATTGATCAATTTCAAAATTAAAATACCTAATTACATATTTTGCCAAAGTTCGAATATCATTTGTAACATTATCCTTATGATACACATACATAAATACATGCATATATATATGAATGATTATGATTTTTTACGAATTTTAGTTTGTGTCATCTAAGATCCTAGATTGCTTTTAAAGTATTGCATTTGTTGTGTCATCATGGCATATCTACTTAACATGGAAACTAATGAGCAAATGTGTATAAGATTACCAAATCTAGGAAGATGATTGGCAATCAACATTAGCCTTCCAAAAACTTTATAATCATTACATTAAATACAACATTTCAAATGTAAGTTGTTGTGGAAGTCATCTAAGATGACAACACTTAAAATGATATTAAAGTCATTTAAGATAATTTTCGAAAATACAAAGTTAATGATAGAATTGGTATAGAGTAGTTTTTTTTTTTTTTTTTTTGCATTTTGTACAATTTTATATGATCGTATCTCAATCCTCTAAGATGAGTTGAATTATCAACACAAAAGGATTTGATGAGTGAAGAATTAAACCAACAATACTAAATTTTTTGAGAAAGGTGGAAAAATGCAATAGAAAATGTGGTTAAATTTCTAATGTACTTGTAAAGTGGATTGGATAAGTCAACGTAATATTATGTGATTTTGTAACAACTGGCTAACTTCCCAACCTCTATCATGGAAGGTGTAAAACCATTTTATATACATTTTCTAAATATGTGTATATATCTATTGTATTCATGTACTTCAATCATGCATGGCATATGATTGTTAAATAATTTGTTTAAACCTTGGCTTTAAAAGTATAATATGAGGTTGGTCTCACTAAGATAAATATAGCATACCCCCCTAACAATTTATTTTGCAAGTTCTGAAAGCTAGGAATGTGTTAGGATTCCAAGTACAGAGCATACTAAAGAACAAGCCCTACAAGGTGGGTGGAGGGTTAGAAAATTAATAGGCTAAACTTAATTAAGACCATGATTATTCTTTCTTAAAACTTTATTTCCACCTTTAGTGATTTTAATCAACAATCACTGATATATCCCTTAGGCCTAGGTTTGTCATATCTTGTCTTTTGGAAAGGTATCCAATTCTTTGTGATTCTAGTGGATTATGGAACATCAGTCTCCCTAGTTATTTTCGTAATAATATATATGTATATTACAATGAGAGAATAATTTATTACATTCTTGTAAAATCTAACTTGTAAAGCAGTTCTCATATTACCAGTGCACAAGTGATATGGTAACGTTATAACAATCTTATTAAACCCTTTATTAAGGTTGCTATAACCTACTTAACCTATCTTCTATGCATAGTTCTAGCATTTTCGTACTCTACAGTTAAGGCTATTGGTTGTGGAAGTTAGAGGAGTAGGTATCCAAGTTGTTGAAGTATTGGTGCTAACAGCTAATAGTGGTTAAAGATGAGAAATAAATGTGTCCGTGTGAGGTTAGAAAGTGTAAGGAATGGTTCCTAGTAATGGCCAATCATGTACAAGTTGTGTATCAAATAAATTGGAGAATTCTCAAGTTGATGGCACATCACGGGGATAACAAAAAGGGAAAGTTAATAATCTTGATTATCTAATAGTGTTTCCATGTGATAGAGGATTGATTTAAGCATTCTTGATTGTTCTTCAGTCATTCATCCATGCTTAGTTGTGTTCGTCTTTATTCAAGTGAATTTGGAAGGATACAAATGTTTCTTGAATGCTTAGCAATGAATATTTCAAATGAGGAATAGGAGGCATTTGGTGCATGCCTTTAACTATCTAATGACTCCAAATATTGAAAAATTGAATCAATAAATAAGATGAAACCTTAGGATCCTTATGGGCTTTAACTTTATGAATGAGTCTAACTAAACCCAACATTTTCATAAGAAAGTGATGGAGGTTTTGTTATGGGAAAACATTTGTTGAAGGCTTTATAAGATAGTTGAGAAAGGTTGAGAGTGGACAAATTGATTTGACGACCTTTATTCTTAGCCTACCAAGTTACATCTTTAAGGTCTCCTTAAAGTATTCATAAAAATTTGGCCCAACTCTCTAGGTCCTATTATTAGCCCAAGTTGGACTAAAATCCCGATTACCCATATATGTTCACCAAAAGAAAATGACAGAAAATTATACTGCTACATGTACTTAAAATTCCTCTTAATATATGTTAGTCCATGCAAGCTTATAATCATGATGTGGATTTAGTTCATTTCACTAATTCGAACATAGTTTTAAGGTTACATTGTTCATGCATTTAAATGATTCATACAACTTAGGTTTTAGATTAGGTTAGTTATGATACACATGAATTCTTGAATAACACAATCTATACTAACAACTATATAGGGTCACATATGGAGTAATAAAAATAATTAGTGAGACCAAGTTATACCAAGTTTATTTTTAATAAACTAATTTTGTGGGGTAAGCTTATACGTGCGAATTAAGTTAATTGTGCAGTAAGACTATCATAATATACAAAGTCTAAATAAAGTAACCTAATAAAGTTATGGACTTTAATGCATTATATATATTGAGTATAGAATATTATGTGTAGACACTTGTTATCTTGTTTCCTATTTCATGATGAGCAGAATAGGGAATAAGAAATATGGACTTATATATAAATATATAATCATAATCCCCAAGTCATATATATCACATTACTTTTCTGACATTCCATCATAAGAATGAATAGAGAGATAGAGAGGAAAAGTCCTAAAAGTTGTGCATTGACTTGAAAGATCAAACCATCCAAATCAAATAGATTTTGTGCGTCTTCCATACCATGTATTTAGGTATGCTTTCGTCATTACTTTTATGTGTTTGTACACTAATCTTGCACGTGTGATATTTATTTTAGGGATTTAAAATTTAATCCTAACAAGTGGTATCAGAACGATCATATGCGAGATTAAAGCCATAAAGTTCTTGTTGTTGTTGATTGATTGATTTATTTGTGACTCTTTCCTAATCTTTTTAAGATTATGGTTTTCAATGTTGTGATTAAAAACTATTTGATTACATGATTGATTTTTATTTAAGTTCTTTTCCTTAATTTAAGGGTTAAGGTTTCAAAAGGTAAATATAAAAGGATTAAACTTATAGTTTAGGATTCATCGCTTTCTTTAAATTATTGATCTACGTGATCTGAATCTTTTATTTTATATATATATATACACACACACATATGGATTGTCACAGGAATCTAGTATTTTATAATCGGATAAACCATATCTGGTGATTTATGGTATTGATCTCCTCGTGCTTTTACGAAATCTTCATGAATCTATATACTATGCCATTACGGAATATTGATGGATGTTTTTTTTTTTTTTTAATGGAATATTGGTGAAGCATATACCGTGCCTTCATGCAATATTGATGAATGTAATTAGTCTTGAGCTTGGATAACTTAGAATGTCATACGATGACTATCCAACCATGGCAAACTTGATTATATTGCCGTTGTCATAAATCTACGAATTTTAACAATATATTAATTGCATCTTGGTTCTTAGGGATAGAGTTTAGGGGTTAATTTGGTAATTGTCTTGTTTGCTTTTGTAGCGATATGAATTTGATAATTGTCAAGTAACTCAACTAATTATTGTAGATGGCTTACGATATGATTTCCTAATATGGATCTAATTAAATAAAATCAGAATGTTTTGTATTTCTTATAATATGTTATGTCAAAATCTAGAATTCAAATTTTTAACAAATTTTTGTTTACTATTCACAGTGAATGGCTAAAACAGCATGTTACTAGAATAGCCTATCTATGGAAATCATTCACTTTCAATAGGTAGAAATAGGTTATGTGAATATTGACCGGTCCAAATGAATGTTAATAGTTAGCCAAGTTACATGTACACATGTGATGATAAATATGTTATGGTTATTTGGTTTTTCACGTAAATGATTAGTCAGTTCAAAAAAAGACTTAATCATTTGATAATAATTTACTATCTATGTTTGATCGCTACATCAAGAGTACCACTTACATGTTTTCATCCCTGTCTAAAGACTAGATGTAAATGTTGTGCTAAGTGTCTTTTGATGGGTTGTGTCATTATTTGAATTATAAATTATAATTTTCATTATGAATGTGAGCATAATTTTTTTTTTTTTTTTTTTTTGCTTACTTTGTTCTATGTTCAATTACTAGTGCTACTTCAATTGTCTTTGCTAACATTACTATGACTGATGAAATTGGAACAAATAAGGAATACCTTTAGGATGTTGAGAAAAAGTTTGTTGAGTATGTCTCAAAAAGGTATAAAGATAAGGATACTGAAATAAAGACACCACAAAAGAAACCAATATAAGGAATTAGATCATAATGACTATTTCTTTTATGGTACTAAAGGTTTTTGGAAGAAGCAATGTACTAACTATCATGCTTGGCATGCAAGGAATGATACACTTCTCAATTTTGTTTGTTTAGAGGTTAATTCGACTTCAGTGTCTGCACACACATGGTCGATAGATTCAGTGTAAATACTCACATCAATGTGTCCATGCAAGGTTGCTTAAGTGGTTGAAAGCCTAATGATGGTGAAACATACATCTACGTTGTTGATGGCAAATCCATTAATGTTTGGTAATAGGACATTTGAGATTATTACTAAGAACTGGATGTTATATGGATCAGAAAGAAACTTTTAATGTACTACCTTTCAGATAAAATTTGATTTCTATTGCCACATTAAACAAGTTAGGTTATACTTGTTCATTTGGCAATAGTTAGTCTCTTTTATGATTCAGAGGCAGTTGGACAGGTTCCCTGCCTTATAATGACAATCTATATGTGTTAAATATTGTTGCCTCATATAATGAATCCTTATACACTAGTACACGAGCCTTAAAGCATAAATTAACCAACAAGAATTCAGGTTCATTATGGCATAAGTGATTAAGTGATATCTCCAAAAGGAGAAAGGAAAGACTTGTGTCCAATGGTATTCTTGATCCCCTTGATTTTAAAAATTTTAATATCTACATTGATTGCATCATAGGGAAACAAAAAAATGCTAAGAGATTGTGTGCCAATAAGGTCACAGAAGTCTTGGAAGTCTTGGAACTAATTCATATAGATATCTATGGACCATTCCCTAGAGCTTCTTGGAATGGTCAATAGTATTTTATAACTTGCATAGATGACTTCTCTCGATATGGCTGCCTATATCTCATTCATGAAAAGTCCCAAGCACTAAACATATTCAAGAGTTATAAGGCTGAAGTTGAAAATCAACTTAGCAAAAGAATTAAGAGTATTAGGTCTAACCATGTTGGTAAATACTCTAGTAGATATGACAGATTAGATTAACAACATCTAAAGCCATTTGCTCAATTCCTTGAGGAATGCAGTATCGTCCTACATTATACCATGCCAAGTACACCTGCAATGAGTGTTGTTGAGAAATGGAATAGAAGACTTAAAGACATGGTAAGGAGTGTGATTAGTCATTCTACCTTACCAGAAGCACTCTAGGAAGAAGTATTAAAAACTACAATATACTTACTCAATAAAGTACCAACTAAGGCAACTGACAAGACCATATATGAACTTGGAATAGGCAAGTATCCTAGTTTAAAATATTTGCACATCTAGGGATTTTTAGCTGAGGTTAGGTGTTATAGGCCAAATGGAAGGAAACTAGACTTATGGACCATTAGTTGTTACTCTATAGAGTACTATGAAAGATTTAAGGGTTACAAGTTTTATAATCCCACTACTAAGGCATTGATTGAGACACTTAATACTAGGTTCTTTAAAGATGTTGAGTTTGCTATGGGAGGTAAGGTTAAGGAATTGATCCTTGAAGAAGAACATGTTGATGTCCCTCTAGCTACTATTGACAGTGTTTAGGATTAGGTTATGGTACCTAACATTGTTCAAGAGCATATCCCAAACAAGGTAACATATGTGACTTTTCACTCAAATTCAAGAAACTCTAGAACAACAAACTTCAAATCCTCAAGAATCGATGCCGTTGAGAAGACCTACTAAAGAAAGGAGAAGTGCAATTCTGGATGATTATGTTGTATTTCCCTATGAACATGAGGATGGCATTAGAATGATGGATGAAGATCTAATCAACTTCGTTCAAGCGATGGAAAGTTCTAATTCTAAAAAGCGGATAGATGCCATGAAGAAAGACATGAATTCCATGAAGGATAGTGACGTTTGGAACCTTATACCATTGCCTGAAGGGGCAAAACCCATTGGCTACAAGTGGATATTTAAAGCCAAGTCTTGTGGCTAAGGGCTTCACTTAGATGGATATAAAGATAGCATTTGTCAATGGTGTTATTGATGAAACAATTTATATGGTGCAATGGTGTGTAAATTAAAGAAATCCATTTATGGGCTCAAGCAAGCATCTCAACAATGGTATTGCGAATTTCATCGAATTATTGGCTCTCATGGTTTTGAGATGAATGTCATTGATGAGTGTGTCTACCACAAGCTCAGTGGGAGTAATGTTATTTTCCTAGTGTTATATGTGGATGGCATACTGCTTGCCACAAATGATATGAATCTATTATGTGAAACCAAATGATTTCTATCAGAGAAGTTTGAAATGAAGGATCTTGGTGAAGTTTCTTTCGTACTAAAAATCCAAATGCATCACGATTGTTCATGAGGTATTCTTGGATTATCATAGAAGAGTTATATTGAGAGAGTGCTCAAAAGGTTTTGAATGTAGGACTCTAAACCAGGAGATACCCTTGTTACTAAATGTGACAAATTTAGTTTAAGTCAATGTCTCAAGAATGAACTTGAAAGTAAAGAGATGGAAAAGGTTCCTTATGCTTCAACTGTAGGGACCCTTATGTATGCTTAAGTGTGTACATGTCTAGATATTACGTAGATTGTTGGGATATTAGGCAGATATTTATGTAATCCTAAGGTGGATCATTGGAAAGCGGCTAAGAGAGTCATATAGTATTTACAGAGAACAAAGGACTATATGCGCACATACAAGAAATCAGATCAATTGGAGATTATTGGGTATTCTAATTCTGATTTCGTCGGATGCCAAGATAGTAGAAGATCCACATCAGAATATATTTATTTGCTTGTTAGAGGAGCAGTTTGTTGGAAAAGTGCTAAGTAGACACTCATAACTTCTTCTACTAAAGCGGTAGATTTTAGATCATGTTATAAGGTATCTAATCATTGAATATAGCTACAAAATTTATCACTAGGTTGTGCATTGTAAGTAATATTGAAAGACCACTAAAAATATTATGTGACAATAAATCAATAGTGTTGTATTCCAACAACAATAGGAACATAGGAACATAGGAAGGAAAGAGTTTAGAATGGACAAGTGTCTATAAAGAACATAGGAACAAACTCCATGATTGCAGATTTTCTTACCAATGGTTTACCACCCAAGGTCTTTCATAAGCATGTTGCTCATATTGGTTTCAATTATTTTCAAGATATTTAGTTTTATTAAGAGTTTTTGGTTTGAGTTATTACTCATCATGATAGATGTATTGTATCGTCTGCAAACTATGATATGATTATGGTTAAATTTTTAGTTATAAAGTGATAAAGTTAATTCTAGTTATAATGTTGTCTATTCAAATTTGATGTCTGAGCTCATATGGTATAAAGTTTGGACCAGTTGGAAATAAACATGTTAGATCACGTTACATATAATTTCCATACTATACATTCATACTTGATCCATATCATTCAATTATATTGATTTATGTGATTATGAAGACTTAATTGCGACATATGTGACAAAACCCACTTTGGCCCTATATTGATATGATTGATGGATTGGATTGTTTTAGAATACATTCGGCAGTGAGAACACATATGGTTTGTACACAATTATAAGGCTATGCACATATAACTCGAGTAAGAGATTGTTAGGTTTATATTTATTTTTAATCAACCAAATTTGTGGGCTTATATATGTGAATTTAATTAATTGTAAAATAAGACCATCATAATATATAAAGTCCAAAAAGTGATCTAATAAAGTTACGGACTTTAAATGCATCATATATATTGAGTATGGAATATTATGTGTATTGTTTCATATTTTATGATAGATAATAAGAAATAATAAATAAGGACTTGTATATAAATATATGGTAATGGTACCTAAGTCATACGTATCGCATTGCTCTTTTGACATCTTGATAAGAATTGACCTTCAACATTTGTCACAAAAGCTCAACTCAAAGGAAGTCAAGGACCAATCCAAAAGATCCTTGCCAAATCCATCCATGAGAAGGGAAATTGCTTTGTTTAGGATTATTGAGATCACACTAAAAGCTTAAGCAAGAGGATGATCCAGACTTATGAAGTAACATGATGGACAAGGATGACTCGGCTTAGGACAAAAAGGAGTAAAAACAAGGGAAAAGCTCAATGCGGCACAAAGCACGCCCATGCCTCACACCATGGATAGAACCATGACTTCAAACACAACTGCATAAATTCAATAGGGGAAGTCAAGTTCCCCATAAAAAGAATCGTGGCCTAAACCATGCTCTCAATTTGCTTCGAAGGCAGTTGGAAGAACATTTCTTCAAAATGAACCGCAGCTACCAACGTGATTGCACTTTGCCAATAACAATCACGAGTCAAGCTATGATCTGCATTATTGTTTTGTTTAAGGCAATATGCGGCCATGACAACCTCCACAATTTAGGGCGTGATTTTGATTTTTTGCATGAACTTTATTCTTTTGTTTTCTTTTCATTTTATTTCCTTATGTCAAGTTATCTACAAGTTTGCCTTTATGTAAAGCGGACCATAAATACCCCATTATGTAAGAAAACCCTAGAGAGACCATTGTCATCAATTTGAATATTAAGCTTTTTTTCTTTTGGTGAATCAAAACTCTTAGTTGTTATCAATCATTGATTGTAATGAACAACTACTCAATCAACCTTATGTGTAATATCAAGAGAGTAAGAGTGTAGTTTGGGTTGTTATCAATATGTCATATCTATTAACAGTGACATCCATATCAATTCTTTTCTTTGCAAATCCGATAAAATCCTTAAATCTCTTTAAACTATTTAAATTACTTCATTATTGGCTTTGGGATTGTATCATCTTAGACCACTTAGGAGATGATGAAAAAGAGCAAGATCAAACGAAAGGTGAGATGTAGCACAAAGCGCACCTATGCATCACATCGTGGATAGAACCGTGGCTTTAGTCATGGTCACAAAAATTCAAGAGGTTCCCCCAACATAAAGAACCATGGCTGAAACTGTGCCCATGATTCGCTTCGAAGGTAATGGGAAGCAGATTTCCCCATAATGAACTATGACTATCAATGTGGTCTTACTTTACCAATCATGGCTGTGATTCTGACCGTGAGCATCAATGTTATTTTTTGAATAAGAAACGCAGTTATGCTCGCACCTGTGCGTAGGGATGCAACCAAGGCAAGTTTTGAGCGGGTCATATAAAACTTGAACCTGACCTACTTCCCTATGAGGACTCTTAACTCGACTTGAAACCCTATAGGGTTTTTATTGTCGTACCCCAACCCACCCCTGTAGAGTTTCAGGTCAACCCAACCTAGCCCTCTAGAGTCTCTCTATGCAATTTTTTAAGGTTATATTAGCATGCTATTTTTTTTCTAAAGGACTTATGTAAAGATGGTAGAACCTGAGAAATCATTCATTTAATCTTCTTGGAAGTTTCAATTGGAAAAAAGAAAAGAAAATTGTGCTAAATAATATTTATAATATACATCACAAAATCTAAACTAGTGTGTTATATGAAGATAACATCAACTTAGAAAAATATATATGCATGGATTATTCAAACATCTAATCAAACTATAAAAATATCATGTTGATAAGTAATCTATATCATTGTTTGCTGTTAAAATTATGGCTCAAGATCTTGCTTCTTAGGACTTTTTTTTTAGTTTGAATTGAAATTTTTATAACTATTTTTATTTTATATTTTATAATAATTTATCAGTCCAAGTTTCCTATCAGGTTATAACTATGACCTATGACCTAATCTTAAACAGTATAGTATCACAAATTTTTTCCCAAACCCATCAGTCTTTAGCAGGTCGGTATCCTATAATGACATGTCCGGTTGCATCCTTACTCGTGTCTTTAGGCTCCATTGCTTTGCACGAATTCCTTCTTTTATTTTATTTTCTTATGTCAAGTTATTTACATGTTTATCATTATGTAAAAGGTCTATGGATCTCTATTATGTAAGAAACCCTAGCTAATGAACACTATTATGACATTGTGTTTGTTTTTCTCTTAAGAAACAAAACCCTTGTTCTTATCAATCATTAATTGTGGCGAATAACCACTTGATCAATCTTATATGTGTATCAAGAGAGTGAGAGTGTAGTTTGGGTTGTTATTGATGTGTTATATCTATTAATAACATCATTTATATCGATTATTTTCTTTGTAAATTAAAGACAAATCTTTAAGCATCTCTAAACTATTCAAATTACTTTGTTATTGGCATTGCAAGCATATCATATCCCTTCATGAGAGAGTGAGAGAGAGAGAGAGCAGAAACCTCCTAAAGGCTGTGTATTGACTTGGAAGATCAAATCATCCAAATCACAGTGATTTTATGTGTCTTTCATATCATGTATTCAAGTACACTTTCGTAATTACTTCTATGTTTGTGCCCTAATCTTGCACATGTGATATTTAATTTAGGTATTTAAGATTTAATCCTAACAAGTTATTCCCAAAGGAACCAAGTACTAGGTACCAAATGTGTAGGCTTTACTTTTAGCTAGGCAATTAAATTATAACTATTGTGAAAAATATTTAAACCCATGTAATGAAAATTAACTATGACAACAATCCATCGAAAAATGGCAAGCCAAGTACATGTACTTTCAATTTTTGAAAACTTAGTGTCTCATCTTTAAATTTTTGCATGTTAGTGCGTGTATTTTCATAGTATGTGCCATTCAGTATCTTTATTAAATAATATTTTATGAATATTTATTTTCATAATAGAATAATAGTAGACACTTAGCTAAAAATTACTAAAATCTAAAGATGAGGCACTAAGTTGCCAAAAATTAAAAGTACAAACAATTAGTCTATTATTATTCTATCATCAAAATAAACATTAATAAAATATTATCTAAGAGAGACACTAAATCACAGTACTTTAAAAGTACAATTACTAATTTACCAAAATTTAAATATGAGATATTAAATTGTTAAATATTGAGAGTGCAAGCACTTGACCTACCATTAATTCACAGTCGACATACATTTATGAATCGAGTAAATTACACTAGAAGGCCCCAACATTTAGGGGTAAGTTCCTTTAAGATCCCAACACATTGAAAAGTTAAAAACGAGTCTCAATGTTTTGAAAAGTATCTTCTAAGTTTTAATTAAATATTTCTCTTATTGATATATGTCAATGAAGACCTTAGAAGAAGGGTTTTTTGAGTTTTAATTAAATATTTTTCTTATGATACATGTCAATGGAGACCTCAATTGATCTACTTCTTCAAAAGTTGAGACCTCTTTTGAACTTTTCGAAACTTTGAAACATTAAATAAACTTACTCAAAAAATGTTAGGACCTTCTAGTGTAATTTACTCTATGTGAATTAAACACATGAGGCATTGACTTAGTTATCAATTAGACACTTACATAAGAATCGAGTATATGTTAGATTTAATTGTGTGAGTTTTGTGTAATTTTATTTATGATATTAGCTTTCCTTTCAAGTTGCTTAATTAATAAATTACCTTAATCAAATATTAATTATGATGCATATTGCATATCTATATATCAAGATAACCAATTTTAGTTTTAGTAACATTATGAGCATAAATCCAAAATTCAAATTTATTATGTATGTGTCCATGTCATAATTAAATACAATCTATTTCAGTTTTCATACAAATCATTCATCAACAAATGAATCTTTTAAATTCCAATTTACTAAAAGGTCATGGTCTAGTTACTCATAAATCGTGAAATATAATAATATAGACATTCAAAAAATTGAGTAATGACATATAAAATCCACTAATTAAATCAATCCATCAAATCACGTCTAATCCCATAAAAATATTCAACTCATGACGAATAAAAGTCCAATACAAAGATAAGAAGCGTGATTGTAAATCAAAAACGAAAAGAATGGCAAAGGATAGATATTTATATGTATGAAAGATTTGTTGTCCGTATTTATTGCCTAAGATTAATTTCCATGTTTCTTAAATCCTTGTGGCCTTGATATTGGATTTGTGGCTATGAAAAGAAAAAGAAAACTAAATCTAAAAACTAACTGCATTTGGATGTAAATTAGACAATATCACATTTGATACATGAACTTCGAATTGATCCGTCATTAATTTTGACGTAGTCATCCATTCATTAACAATTCATATTCATATTCTACCGCAAATAACCTTATAGTATAGTGGCATTACTCCTAATCTTACATAAGAGTTCTTAGATTCGATTCCCCACTACACTTTGCCAGAAAAAATTAACAAAAAGAGAGAAAAAAATACTCTAGCACTGGTGACTTCATCTCAACTTGCTTTTTCGAATTTTTGTTCAGCCTGACATGGACCTGAGCTTCATCTTTGCGTATTGGGATATGTAGCTTATTTCCCTTCTTTTTTTTTTTTCCCCCCCTCCCCCCTCCCTTAAGGACATGTGGCCTATTTCATTGGTGGCTTTTATTCAATTGCATTGGAATTCAATGGCTTGCTAGAAGTGTGCATTAAGTTTATTTGTCAAAAGCTTGAGTGGATTGATTATGGGCCTTCTTATGTGGGCTCATAAATTGATTTTAATTGCATTGGCTGCCTTTAGCTGATGGCTTAAATGGAGACGTGGGCTTCATGTGTGGATTTCTTCAACAAAGCGACGTGTGCATTGCTATTGCTGGATCCAGGGCTTTAATTTTTAAATTTTGCCTCTTCAAGCGATTCTTACACTTGATAATACCTGGTGTATATAATCCAAAACCGTGGAGATTTTCTATTAAAATTATAAAGCTATGTATTATAATGTAATGTAAAGTTAATATAAAGATATATGGATCTACAACGTATCAACTATTCTAATAACATAACTAAAAATTAAAAAAAAAAAGGAAAAAACATATCCCCCACTTTTTGAAACGTACATCGTTGAAAATAATTGAGGACAACAATTGATCACAAAGTGCATCAATACATGAAAGCCAATCACAAATTACACAGAGCCTACTCATAGCTTATGTTCATATAAAAGATCATGACATGGAAGTTAATATAAAAGAACAACCACTTTGAATATGCACGAGGACATAGAAGCCAATATAAAAGCTACTTCAATTTGCATTTTTATAGATTTATTTCGTTTGATCAAGTTTGTATAATAATCTCTTGAAAGTCTAACTCTATTAGTCCAATGTATTTTGATTATATATTTGACTTTATTCCACTATATAGGTTGGGCTACCTTTTTATGGGAATCTAATTTCATCATATTAGATTTTGAATCTAGGAGAGCTTGTTTCATAACTAAATTATAGAGATTAAATTTCACCAAATATGGAATGAAGTTAAAAGATTTTCAAGAGATGAATTTGGAAGATTTTGCTTTGTAGATAATATATTGCTAGGCTAGCTTTTTCTAACATATACAAATACTTTTTAAAAAAAAAATTTAACAAATTGTTCATCAAAATATATATACAGATAAAAAAAAAGTTGGTAATTATCATCAAATGATCCAATAGATTAAATGTAGATAAAATATAAATACAAATCAAACATATTTATACATATCGTTTCAATACAGATACAAATATAGATGAAAAATAAATCGTTAGTGGTCATGCAAGCATATCAAATTCTAATACATTGATGCACAAAAATGAAAAAGCAGTCATAAGCACATTTAGATTAGTTGGCTTAAGCGTTGCAATATAAAGCATGTCTCATTGTAATAAATTACCCTATCTAATATAGGATTATGTATCAGTGAAAAAGCTCTCATACATCTATTCTCATCAAAGCATTTTTAGGACCAACTTTAATATTTTTTTATCACGCAATGCATATCCTATTGTGGTTTATTCCAATCTGACATTGGATGACATATTCATGTCAATCATCTCACTATATTAGCATTTCTTTTACTATTATTTTTTAAATAATGTGTAAGAGTAATTGTGTATATTTCATGAAGTAGTTCACTATAAGAAAATAAGTCTTTAGAAATAGAAAATCTATGACGAAAATTAGAAAATGTGGTTATAATTTTGCTAATAAAATCTGCAATGATGGTTTTTACGATAAAAATTTATGTTTAGAAACAGAATTTTTGTCTCTAAAGCCCAGTTTTCTTGTAGTATATATTACAGAAGATTATAGTTACCTAAAAACTAATTATGTTGAACATTATTTGGTTGTAAATTGGAGGATCCAATTATTTGTTCCATCCATGCAAAAGACACCTTTAAGGAGGAAAAAAAAAGGAAGAGAGAACATGTAAAACTTTTGCAGCACCAACTAAGTTTTATTATCTTGAAATGTTTGCCAAAAGCTTTCATTGAAGCCCATGGAATCAAACATGTTAGATAACATTAAAGGCCTTCAACCATCACAAAACATATAGGTAATAGTCAGTTGTGGTGCATAAGCTTTGAAGAGTACCATTTACACTATCATGTGTTACAAGCAAAAATGCAACATGGGAAACAACTAGAGTAGATCTAATTATTGTCCTTATTTCCATAATTGTTGTCATATCACAAATAGAGGCACACTAGTTGCATACAAATAAATGGATGGCATGTAAATGATATGCTAGAAGAAAAAGGACATGGGTTTGCATGCATTACAAGAATAAATAAGTAGCACAAGGGTAGCATGCTATTAAAAAATGTATGAAAACACGTGAGTCGATAACCATGTAGGCATACTGGGCTCCAATAGAGGAACACACAAGCATAGTTAAAATTAATTGTATTCAAAGAAACTTTATTAAAATACCATAAAATTAAGAGTGTACATGGATCTAAGGTAATGAACAAACTTTATGCTTGACCACAAGCTTACCTATGATCACTCAAAGTTTTATCCATCTGTCTAAAGCCACTGTAATAAATAAGACTACCTTGAGCTCAAAAACCTCCAATATTCACTATAAAAAAAATAAAATAAAATTCAAATTATATTCATCTCTTAATCCTCATTCTCTCTCTAAAATTACTTCTAATATAGGTAAAATCAAACATTAATCTAGTTTTACCCAACTCTAGGTCACTTCTAAATATGAAAAAAAATAGTAAAACCTTTAGTTGAGTTCCTCTTAAATAAAATCTTTAATTGAAGACCACTACAGCTGTATTCAAGCATTCAAGAGCTATCACCACTATGATATGCGAGGTACTACCACTAATACATGATTCACTACTTTGATCTGAGGCACATCCCCTATCAACAATCATTAATGATGAGTCGAGGAAGCCAAGGCCCAATTCTACTTGTCTACTAAAGACATTTTCTTGGAAAAAGTAGACTTATGAAATTTCAGTAGTACCAATGAAACTTTTTTGGTGTAAAATATTTACCAAAGACCACCATGGAAACCTATGGATTTCGAGGTACTAAATAGAATCGAAAGCCATGATGGAAGCCTTTGATGTTCTTACAATCACATAACATCTTCTCAATAGTTGGTTGTCGCTGAGATAATGTGCTTTAAATGCTTAAATTAAGGCATTTAATATCCAAATGTCTAAAATGACAAGTGATACTTTTTAGGGGTACTATAGCTAATATAGAAACAATTGAAAAATAAGAGTATTAAAATCTAGTAGAGGAGATGATTAAGAATAAGGAGAGATGAAATAGAATATAGAGGGAAATGTGTGGAAATTTTATTGATAGAATTTAAATGAATGATCAATAGATAAGCTAAACAAGAAAAAAAAAGTGCAATGAAATAATTTATTCCATTATAGGTGCTTAGTATAAGGGATCACTTGTGTTCATATTACTCATAAAATAATTACACTAATATTTCTTCCAATATTAACATAGAGAAATTGGCCTAAAAGCTTCCACAACCATATAATCTACGGTGGTTCCATGATAAAGGCATATATATGTCGATAAAGACATCTATGTTGCTTTCTCAACTGGATAAAAATATTTCCATGAGATATATATATCGATTCCTTGGGATACCACTCATTTATTATTAGGAAGCATGGTAGATCATAACTATGCAATTTATGAAAAATTTAGTAGAAGAATCAAGAAGGGAAAGGGAATTTATTCGATAGTTATGAGTTGTAATGTTTTCATACAATTCATTTCTTTAATGTGTATGCGAGTAAGAAATTGGTAAACTTAATATTCACAACTCCACAAAAAACGATAAGTAAAAAGAAGAAATGTCATGTGCAAATCGAAACAAAGAAAAAGAATGACCACACATATCTACAAAGACTTCATTCAAGTATCTTGTATTCAAATTAAAACTTAACTATTCAATGAAGTCAACTAATGTTTGACTTGTTTGAATGTCTCTTCAAGGAAATCAAATGAAGTCCCTTTAAATAGAGATAAAGATGCTTTTGATTACTTTTATTTTCTTCCCTTCGCTCTAAAAATGAAAAGAAAATAAAAGGCAAAAAGATCTCATAATACCCTAAGGTCGATTGTCTAGGTGTTGACTACCCCTTCAAACCTACTTCTACTCCTTTCATCACTTTTCTTATCAAATCTCTTCCCCCTCTCCTTGCCTTCCCATTCTGAAGTCCATCTTTCTTCTTTTTTCCATTTTCAAGTCCCTTTAAAGACATTTTAGAGTGCTTCCTATATTTGTAAGGATGTAATCAAGGCGAGTTTAGGATGGGTCATAGAAAATCCAAACCCACCTCACTACTCAATAGAGTTTATCCTATCTGGTAAAAACCTTATAGGTTTTTTTCACTATGCTCATGATAGACCCAATAGGTATTTTTTTTTTTTAAATAATCAAGCACATTGTCAAATATATCATGACATTTGCAATCATGTTGGTAATTTGTATTCTCTTCCAAGTTTACCAATTTCTAACTGTTTCTCTCTCTCTCTATATATATATACATATCTATATGTGTAATGTATGTATATACAAGATCATATCTTTTTTCAATTTTATGTGACACAAAAATGAAGATCAGGGAAAATGAGTGAGATGGGCAATGACGTAGTCAATAGTTATATGGTCTAAGATAATAGCATTACTTAATAAAGAGAAAATTATCATATTATTGAGGCGGGTTTTTCCCATCGGGTCATATCTAATACCCATAACCAAATACAAAATCCTATAGTATTAGGTTTCCCTTTTTTTTTTTTTTAAGCCAAACTATAGGGTTAGGTTTCAAAGCAAAGTCTTGTCCCATTCCAAAACCCAATAGGTCTTAGTGGCTCGGCCAAGCTGAATACCCTACAACAGCTTTCGTAGACATTCTTACATATTTGTTATTGTCTTTTTCAATCTTTCAAATGCCATTGTGAACTTAGTATCGAACACAACATGTGATAATTAAAGAAAAGTGAGTTGAATGAGGAAAAAAAATAGGGTTTTCAAAGTTTTATTATTAACTTTATAGTTTTTTTTATGTTTGTTTGTCTATTTTCTAATATTTTTAAGTCAAAGAAGTGTCAATTTATCATTCTCATTATAGCATTTGTGCGATTAAAGGAATATTTTAACTCTTAGTTATAATAGAAATGCGTTTGTTTTACATAGAACTTTTCAGACCTTTTGTCTCTTTGTGCCATTTGTTGATAATTTGTACCTTATGGACTTGGATGTTTTTATTTAAATAGAATGGATTTCTATTTTAAGGATCCAAAAAATAGGGGAAAAAAAAGAATTTATTATAAGATTTAAGTAGTAAAAGAGCTTCACAAGATTATGGCAAACGCTAATTAATTGGAAATCCATTTGTCACGATGGTTTCTTATTTATCTTCAATTATTTCAAACAATTTAAGGAATGTCAATATGAATCATAACTATAATACAGAATGAGATTTGATGTGTCGTATCTTTATTTGAAATTACACATATTTCTATATTTCATTTGTTGCGTATATCAATAATCACATTTCGCATAGATAAACTATATTCGCTATTAAAGTGCCTCAAATTGCATACCTTTATTTACAAAAATAAATAAATGGCGGATGACCAAATCCTTTTAAAATATATATGTCATATTGGTTATTTATTAATTCGATTATTTCAGAAAATGTGTGTAATAATATGAGAGATAATTATGGTTTACTTAAAGATTTGGTGCTATATCTTTGTTGAAAATTGTGGATAATATATAGAATGACAAAAAAAGAGATTTTTTAGTGTAGGAGTTCTCAACTAATTGTATTTAGTATCAAAATCCCTTCGATCACATATTGATGAAGACACAATTGCACCAAGGTTGCCATAACAAATTCAAGTACCTGAAGGAATGATTGCTCAAAATAAAGCCAAAAAGCTTTAGAAAGAGTCCTAGGATTTGTGCGAAAGTTTATTAAAGATTACTAAAATTTTACCAACATCGATTTGGAACCAGAAATGAAAACATTTACCTATTGTTTATGCAACTTAAAAGGAGAGTGCAACACGGTAGGTGGAACCAAACCAAGGCCGATTCAAATGTCGCCAGCTTAGGAACTAACACCGCTGGCCTTCCACCAGCCTTCAGCATTCACAATTTTGGAAATATAAGAGCTGCCTACGAATGCTGCCAACTTATTTGAATACGACGTCGGATTATTGATTTACGCTGTTGGCCTTTAGCCAGTGTATAGAATGCCTAGAATCAAGTTTTTTAAAGCCGCCCCCTAGGCCACCAATGTAGTTATTTAGGCAGGCAACTTTTATTGGCTGACAAACTTGTTTTGTTTTGTATCTTTTGGGTTTCCTTTGTGTTATTATATATAGTCCTTTGCATTAGTTTTGAAAAACATATTACTTTTGGTTTGAAATCAATTGAGAGAAAATTATTCTCTTTGAGTTCTTTCAAGAACTTATGAAATCTTCAAGAATTGATATTCTTATTGAGTTCTTCATTATAACAAGGTTCTTGGTCGGTATTTCCTACAATATCGAGATTTTTATATCAAGGTTCTTAGGATTACTCAACCAATAGGTCAAGGTTTTTCCATCAATTTATACCAAGGGTCATAAAGTTCTTAGATCCAAGATCAAGTATCCGATTCTGTTTTGGATATTCTATCAGGTTAAGGTCCGTATATTGATTGTTAGGGTTAGAGAAATTGTAATTCCATGGCTAGCACACATCATATTGGTATCAAAACAAGGCTTCTAAGAATCACCCATTCTATTCAATTTGAGGATGGTAATCTAAAACCCTAACTCATATCGTTCATATCTATTATTGATTTGAATCTTTTTGTCAAGTTGTTTGATCGATTCTTTTATTCTTAGGGTTCCTGTTAAAAAAAAAAGAAGAAAAGAAAAAGAATATAGAAAAAAAGAAAAGAAAAAGGAATATAAAAAGGAAGAAGAAGAAGAAGAAGAAGTGTTAAAAAATTATTGAAAGATTTGTTTTGTGAGAAAGAAAGCCGCAAGCTGATTTGTGATTCATCTCTTATTTCCGAAGTATTTTGATTTTGATAAATATCTATCAAGAATTGAAGTGTTGCGAGGAACAATATAGGAAAGAAAATTCGCAAATTGAGGTTGCAAGCTCGATAAAGAACCACAAGATGAAGGATCGAGAGGTAAGATGGTAAGTGCATTATTGAGTTTGATTGACACACGAGGGTTGAGTGTCATATTTTGCGAGTGATACACGTGAGAGAGTGTAATGAGGTTTATTTTTTCCTTTTTATTATTATTTATTTGGTTATCTTCTAACATCACAGATGGCAAATGTCTCAAAGAAGGAAGAAAAAGAAACTAGTGATATGGCTCGAATGTTAGAGATATTACAGGGATTGATGATGCAAATGAACCGCCTTGAATAGCAGGAATTGAAGGGAGAGCTGGATTCTGATGATGAATAGGATTACAAGGTGCCTGCCAGGGCCAGAGGCAAGAGTAAGTCACAAGAAAGCACTAGTCAAGGAGGTGAGAAAATTGATACTAACTTGAATTCTATAAAATTCAAGATTCTTCCTTTTCAAGGCTGAAGTGACCAAGATGCTTATCTGGAATGGTAGCGAAAAATTGAGTTGATTTTTGCCTATCACAATTATTCTGAGGAGAAAAAGGTCATTATTGGCTATTGTGGAATTTAGTGGATATGCCAGCATATGGTGGAATTCATGTACTCTTAATAGGAGGAGAAATTCAGAGGAGCTAATTAACACTTGAAGAGAGTTGAAGTAGATCATGAGAAAGGGGTTTGTTCTTTTACATTATTATAGAGGATTACATCATTAGTTATAGGAACTCACTCAAAGAAGTAGGAGTGTAGAAGAATATTATATGGAAATGGAGACACTTTATGATGAAGATTGATGTAAAGGAAGATGATGAAGCAACTATGGCTAGATATATAAATGGTCTGAATAGAGACATTGCAGACAAGGTGGAATTGCAATTATATAGAGTTGGAAAAAATGTATCAAATGGAATTGAAATTCGAGAGCCAAGTCAAGAGGAAAGGAAAATATAGTTATAAAGGTACTTCTTTTACCTCATGGAAGAAGAACTGGAAGAAGGATAATAAAGAGAACAAGGAGAACAAGAAAGGAAAATCAATTCAAGTTATGCTTAAGGAGGAAAATCCTAATAAAACCAAAGGTAAATCTAAATCACAATCTCGTTTGAGTGGATTAAGTTATTTCAGGTGTAATGGGGCTAGACACATAGCTATTCAGTTCCCTAAAAGAAAGCTATGATCGTTTTGGGCAATGAAGAATATAAGATGGCTAGCGAAAGTGAAGAACATGATGATGATATGCCTAGGATTTAACTGATAATAAGGAGGTAGATGATACAAACATATCATGGGTTATTAGATGTACCTTGAGTACACAACAGGTGGATGAGGGCGAACTTGAGCAACAGAGGGAGAATATTTTCCATACTCGTGTTGTAGTGAAAGAAAAGGTTTGCAGTTTAATTATTGATAGGGGTAGTTGTGCCAATGTGGTGAGTGCTAATTTAGTGGAATAACTTAAGTTACCTACACTTACACACCCTAGGCCATATAAGGTACAATGGCGGAATGATTCTAGAGAGGTAAAGGTGAATAAGCAAATGAAGTTATTATTTACTTTAGGAAACTTCAAGGATGAGGTAATATGTGATGCAGTGCCCATGAGTGCATGTTATATTTTGTCTAGTAAACCTTGGCAGTTCGATAGATTTGCTACTCATGAAGGGCGTTCAAGTAGATTTATTGTGTGAAATGATGATAAGACATTCCATTTGAAGCCTTTGACACCACAATAAGTTCAGGAAGATAAAAAGAAGTTGAAACAAGAAGATAAGTTGTTGAGAGCTAACGAGAAAATAAGAGAAAATAAGAGAGCTAGTGAGAATGATACAGGAGTGATAGAGAGAAGAAACAAAGTGGCTGGTGAGAAAAATGTGAGAGTGAGAAGGAAAAGCAATTGAATTGTTTTGCCACTAAAAATGAGATCAGGAGTGCTGCAAATGAAAAAAAGCCTTTGATTGTACTTATGTACAAGGAGCAATGATTTCTACTAACGATCTTAACCCTTCTCTTCTTGATTCTATTATATCTTTTTTGCAGGATTATGAAGATTTGTTTAATGAAGAGATTCCTAGAGGTTTGCCACCAATTAGAGGCATAAAGCATCAAATTGACTTTATACTTGGAGCTTCCATCCCGAACCGACCTGCCTATAGGAGCAGTCCTGAAGAGATTAAGGAGATACAAAGGCATGTGGAGGAATTACTAGTAAAGGGATTTGTTTGTGAAAGCATGAGCCTTTGTGTTGTGCTAGTCTTACTTGTGTCTAATAAAGACAGAACCTAGAGAATGTGTGTAGATTGCAAAGTCGTCAACAAAATTATGGTAAAGTATCGTCATCCTATTCCTAAGGTAAATGATATGCTTGATGGGCCGCATGGTTCCTGTCTGTTTTCAAAAATTGATCTTAAGAGTGGTTATCATCAAATTCAAATGAAAGAAGAGGATGAATGGAAAATTGCTTTTAAAACTAAATTAGGGCTTTATGAGTGGTTAGTTATGCGCTTGGACTAACTAATGCACTTAGCACATTCATCAGGTTGATGAACCATGTCATGCGTCCTTTTATAGGTAAATTTATCGTAGTGTACTTTGATGACATTTTGATTTATAGCAAAAACTTAGAGGAACATGTGAATCATCTGAAGAGTGTACTAACTGTATTTAAAAAAGAGCATTTATATGCTAATTTAAAGAAATGTTCTTTTTGTTTGGAAAAGGTTGTTTTCCTAAGATATATTGTTAGTGCTAGAGGCATAGAGGTAGATCAAGAGAAAATTAAAGCAATTAAGGATTAGCTTATGCCTACTAATATTACTGAGGTAAGGAGTTTTCATAGTCTGGCTATTTCTATAGACGTTTGTGAAAGATTTAGTATAGTAGCAACTCCATTGATTGAAATTGTTAAGAAATCTGTTGGAGTTAAGTGGGGAAAGGCACAGGAAAAAGCTTTTAATCGACTTATGGATAAATTATGCTTTATGCCTTTGTTGTCTTTGCCTAATTTTTCCAAGACCTTTGAGATTGAATGCGATGTATCTAGCGTTAGCATTGGAGCTGTATTAATACGAGAAGACAAACCAGTAGCTTACTACAATGAAAAGTTGGATGGACCACCTTTGAGCTACCTTACTTATGACAAAGAACTTTATGCATTGGTGATAGCTTTAGAGACTTGGCAACATTATTTGTGGCCAAAGGAGCTTGTGATTCACACTGATTACGAATCACTGAAGGATTTGAAAGGGCAAGGAAAGCTGAACAAAAGACATGCACATTGGATGGAATTCATTGAGACTTTCCCCTATGTTATCTACTATAAGAAAGATAAAGAAAATGTGGTTGTTGATGCCGCATTGTGCAGGTATGTCCTTCTCTCAACTCTTAATGCAAAATTACTAGGTTTTTAGCATATTGAAGAGTTATATGCTGGTGATCATGATTTTTCTGCTATTTATATTGCATGTGAAGAAGGATCTTTTAACAAATTTTATAGGCATGATAAATTTTTATTTAGAGAGGCAAAATTGTGTATGCCTCAATGTTTTATGAGAGAGTTGCTTATTATGGAGTCTCATAGTGGAGGTTTGACGGGGCATCTTGGCGTGACAAAAACTCTAGATATCTTAACTAAACACTTTTATTGGTCTCACATGAGAAGGGATGTGGAGAGAATTTGTAGTCGTTATGTAACTTGCAAGAAGGCCAATTCTAGGATGATGTCTCATGGTTTATATACTCATTTACCTATTCCTAGTGAACCTTGAATTGATATTTCTATGGATTTTGTTTTAGGATTGCCTAGTTAAAAAGGGGTTGTGATTCAATTTTTGTTGTTGTGGATGGATTCTCAAAAATGGCACACTTTATTGGTTGCTATAAAACTAACAATGCATCTTATATTACTAACTTGTTCCTTAAGGAGATTATCAAGTTACATAGTGTTTCTAAAAGCCATTTTTGGCGTGTTTTGTGGAGCAAACTGGGCACTAATTGTTATTTTCTACTGCCTGTCATCCACAAGCCGATGGACAAATTAAAGTAGTGAATAGGACAATGATGACTTTGTTGCGAGCTATGATTCAAAAGCATTTGAAATCTTGAGAGGAATGTTTACTATTCATTGAGTTTGCATATAACCACATTGTTCATTCTCCTAAAGGATTTTCACCATTTGAGGTTGTTTATGGTTTTAATTCACTAACACTTTTGGATTTATTGCCTTTGCCAATTAATGAAAGAACTAACTTAGATGGAAAGAAAAAGGCAGTAACTATAAAGAAATTATATGAAGGTGTGACAACGGATTGAAAAGAGGAATGAATAATATGCTCAACAAGCCAACAAAGGTAGAAAAAAAGTCACCTTTAAATCGAGTGATTAGGTCTGGGTGCACTTAAGGAAGGAGAGATTCCCATCTCAAAGAAAGTCAAAACTGGAACTTCGAGAAGATGGACCATTTCAAGTAGTTGAAAAGATCAACGACAATGTTGACAACTTGGATTAACCAAGTGAGGACAATGTGAGTGTTACATTTAATGTTTCTAACTTAAGTCCTTTTGATGTAGATGAAGTTGATTTGAGGACGAATCCTTTTCGAGGAGAGAAGGAATGATGAACACATAATTGTACCAAGCTCGTCACAACAAATTCAAGTACCTGAAGGAATAATTACTTGAAATAGAGCCAAAAAGCTTCAAAAAGAGTTTCAAGGATTTGTGCAAAAGTTTATTGAAGATTACTCAAAGTTCACCAACATCAATTTAGAACCGAAAATGAAGACATTTACCTATTGTTTATGCAACTTAGAAGGAGAGTGTAACACGACAGATGGAACTAGACCAAGGTCGGTTCGAAAGCCGTCAACTTAGGAGTTAACACCATCGGCCTTCCACTAGCCTTCAACATTCACAATTTCGAAAATTTAAGAGCTGTTTACAAATGCTGCCAACTTACTAATTTATGCTACCGGCCTTTAGCCAGTGTACATGATGCCTAGAATCAAGTTTTTTAAGGCCGCCCCTAGTCCACCAGTGTAGGTATTTAGGCCACCAACTTTTATTGGCCGATAAACTTGTTTTGTTTTGTGTCTTTTGAGTTTCCTTTGTGTTGTTACATATAGTCCTTTGTATTGGCTTTGAAAAACATATTACTTTTGATTTGAAATCAATTGAAAGAAAATTCTTCTCTTTGTGTTATATCAAAAGCTTGTCAAATATTCAAGAATTGATATTCTTTGTGAGTTCTTCGTTATACTAAGGTTCTTAGTTGGTATTTTCTATAGGATCGAGATCTTTATATCAAGATTCTTAGGATTACTCAACCAACAGGTCAAGATTTTTCCATTAATTCATACTAACGTTCATGAAGTTTTCAAATCCAGGATCAAGTATTTGATTTTGTTTTGGATATTTTATCGAGACAAGGTCTGCATATCGATTCTTAGAGTTTGGAAAATTGCAAATCCATGTCTAGCACGCATCACATATCTTTGGATATAATTTGAGATGGTATTTTTAAACTTGGGTTCACCTGTCCAATTTGACTCCGTTAAGCCCAATTTTCTTTGAGAACCTGCCGTTTCAATTGCAATTCAACTTCCAATACAATGTAATTTCGCCCATTGATTTTTCACTTTGTAAGACTGGACAACATTGGTTCGAGGCATGACTATAGTTAAAATAAATTAAGAAAGAAACCTTACTATTCACTGAATCGAAATCTGTAAAATACTGGATAAAAGTACAAACGGGGACATGCATGTCGGGCTTCGTCATTTTTGACACCTTCACAAATCACATGAACAATTGGCTCCGGGCCGCACGTAGAGCTCTCAAATTCGATATAATTTATGTGGTAACCATTAATCAATATTTATATCAGTAAATATACGTAGGTCATCTCTTAACCACATTTTAATTATAGGGCATACATATATTTATTTGTTTTTAGTGAAACGACAATGAGCCTAAATACATGGCCTAAAATTTCCCAATCCAACTAGTCACAAGACATTGACTTTCCTCGGATGGCTAATCGACAGGTGTCATCACTTTTCCCTTTCTTTTATGTGTCCACCCCACCTCCATCCCACTGAAAATTGGTATATTCTCTATCACTCCAGCAAAAGAGTAATAAATTAAGTGTACAAAATTAATGGGCATATTCTATGCTTGGGAGCCATATCAATGGGAAATTTTTTTTATTATGACTTAATTTGTCGTTTTAAATATACATACTAGATCTTCCAATTATTAGTAAGGATATGGTGGTGACATGGTCCCACAAATAGTACGAAATATTAGCTACTGGATTATTTTACTTTGTGCATCTAGATTTATTTTATTTTGGAGATAATAATAAAAATACGATCTGAACTTTTATAAAAAAATATATTATTAAATATTTGAAATTTGGATTGAAATAATTTAATATATGAACGAAGTTATTTTTTAACTTTTTTCATACTATAAATTTAATTTTGATAATTTTGGTATTTGAATAAACTTTATGTGAACATTTATCATATTTTATTTTCACTTACTTCAAGTTCAAGTATCAAATAATTTAAAACTAAATTTTACTTAGTTAATTATTTTTATTTTTTTTTTAAATTCATGTATCATTTTCATGATCAACCCTTTACTTTATTATCTTATATAAAGCCGGGCTAGTTAGGATTTTAAATGTATAGATGATGTGCGCCAACCATGCGAGAGTTGCCTTAATTGCGGCACGGCTTAGAATAACGTGGTGGAAATTGAGCAGGGGGTTTAAATCACAAATCCATGCCAAAAACTATTGGATAGATGCGTATACGATTCTAATTTTTTAAGGGAACCATGACGTCTAAACTTCTGAATATTTGCATGTGTGTGTGTGTGTATATATATATATATATATGCTAATTATCTCACAATTTTCATTTTGGTATCCCTAAACTTCTAAACATTACAAATAACTCTCCAAACTTTTCCTTTAGGATGAAAAAGACTTTTTAAATTCATCAAAATGTACTTTAATACCTTTTAAATTTTGATTTTAGCTTCTTCTTTTTTTTTTTTTTTTTTCCTTTTGAACGAAACATCCAAATGTCCTTTACATTGTCAATTTATCAAAAAATTTAGGAAGGATATTTACAAATTACAATATTTGAAGTTTATGGGGTATCTCAATATGTAGGTTGAAATTTACCGAAGTTATTCGAAATTTCCCCGTGTGTGTGTATATATATAAACTATTTCTGAATCCATTATAAGTGTTGCTATTATGGTCTTTTTAGTGATGATATTATGATTCAACCACTAGACTATATACACTTCAAAAGTTTTGGTAACACGGACCCATAATTTAAGAAATTTAAATAGCTAATAACTTTTAGGATATATATATATATATATATATATATATGTATGTGTGTGTGTGTGTGTGTATGTGACTATCCAGAAGAAAACAAAAAATAACTATTATTAGTAAGCTCAATATGTTAGCGAGATATGTCGTTGAGTAATTGAACTTTGATTAAAGCTTTTAAAAATGTAAAACAATACTTTGAATGAGCTATAATAAGTATTGAGGAACTTCAAATTGATATACAAGATTGCAGCAATTCAATAAAATAAAAGTATATTAATGAACATGTTAATGAGAAATTAAATCACAAAGATGTATTTGTAAAATAATACATTAATTCTAATGCAACTCCGATGTTGCAATGAAAAAACTAATATAAAGAAGAAGTATACAAATATATAGATATACATAATAATGCATCCCCTAAATCTAAAAATATGAAATTGATGAGTTGTGATTATATCATGTCAATTAGATTTTTTCTTGTGTTTCTAGACTCATTTTGGTGACTAATTGGTGAAATTATTACTTGTTTTGTTTTAAGAGGCGACAAATGAATGTTGGACCAAATTTGGTTTGGGAAATGTGATTGGAGCATTATCTTTAAAGTTGCAAATTTAATGAAGAGGAGAAAATTATGGTAGATTGCTAAAAGTGATAAGACATGATCACACCATAAGCCAAATTCACTTTTGGAAGTTTAGTTTTGTTAGGCTGATTCTTATTCCTATTTAATAGGGATTATTATTTTATTTCTATCTCTATATCAAGATATATAAGCAGACCATCTCTTCGAAGAAAAAGAGGTTTTTATATTTTCTTGAACAAAAAAATTTCTTTTTCCTTTAGATGTGAAGAGTAGCCATGAGTGGGTAATTCCAAAATTTTTTATTCAAGGGAAACTTGAACTCCCTTTGTAATTTTGGGAGGTTTTTTTTCCTTAATTTGAATTTTCATTTTGATCCAAATATTTCTTGTTTCTTATCCTTCTTTTCTTGAATGATTAATATTAATTGATTTGACAAATTGATTAATTGGGTATCAATTGTTCAACTGCTACTCATGATATCAATGATTTGTAATTGTCATGAATGATTGATGCAAATAGCAAATAGGTTATTTGTGTGTTTGCATATTTGAAAACTAAGTTAAATTATTGTAAGTTATTTCAATTATTGATTTAGGTTTAATCTTTTGATTGAACTTAATGCTATCAGTTAATTAACATGGAATGCTATCATACCCAGTTAATTAATGATGAGATTTGATTTGAATGCTTGGTTTATATCAAGATTTTTTGGAAAATTTAAACTCATCATGGCTACTCTAATAGGTTTTGGGTTAATGTTGGAAGGGTAAAAATTATTCTTTTTAAACATATGATCAAAATTACAATTGGATTGATTCTCTCCCTTGAATTAGAGTTAGTCAATATTGTATTTCCCATTTATATGCTTGCTTGCTGCAATTATAAATTATTGTTGATTTATTTCTTATAGTAGATTGATCATTACAACCCCCTTTTTTAAAATATTCTTTTATTGAAATCAAGAAGCTATTATTTAGTTCTCTTAGGAATCGACCTAACTCCATGACTACTACAAAAAAATCAATTAGGTGAATCAGTAATTAATTTTGCGGTTTCGATAATCTATCCATAAATCCAATGAACTATTCTGCACAAATAATAAGAACATTAGATGTAGGTAGTTCTCAATGAGATGTTATGCACAAATAACATGTGGGAAGATAGTGAATAAGAATTTGACTAGTGGTTGCCATTTCAATGACAAAATGGTGGTTGATTTCTACATGATTAATGCAATCATGTTCAACTAAGTGGATTGTTGCAAGGTTGTCATAGCACGAGATGATAGGGTGCTAATATACAGGGTGATAAATCCAACTAGATTTCACAACTACGATGGCAAGAGCTCTATATTCGATCTTTTCAATATAACTCTAATCATTATAGGCCACGTATTTTATCACCAAGAGATGAGATTGTGACTAAGAAGGCAAAACTTGTCATGGAACAAATGGTGTCTAGATATCTAGCCCCTCTTGAAAGATAGATAAAGAGGTACAAGAAGTAATAATGATGGAATGACTTAATGTTGGTGTGTCAAAAAGATTTCAAAGAACATGTTTACATCCTGCATGTGATTTGTGTTGTAATGTATATGTATTAACTTAATTAATTCACTACAAAGTTGACATCTAGTTAGGTAATTGTGAGGTGTTTTGATGCACAAAAAATCTCATGATATGTAGTATGGTTTGATGATAAGAGAACCAATAGGTATTAAGATGCATCCAAGGCAATGAAAACATTTTGATAAGTTTAATGACATACATGTGATGACATTTCAGGATATCAATGATAGGTTGAGAATGCCAAATAATGGAAAATTTGAGTGGTGAGAGTTGTATGAACATCAAAGAAAGTGCAGAGTACCAAGGTTTTTATGGTAAATTGATAAGAGAGGACTAAATATAGTTTGGGAGATGAGTGCTAGTAGCAATGAATATAATGTCAATAATAAGTCATTTATACTATATTTAACTCATACGAATTCATACTTTATTTGATAAATTCCTATAAATATGGGCTATTGCTGTTTAATTTTTGTTTTTCAGCTCCTAAGATCATAAAAGAAAGAAATAAAGTGATTTGAACAAGGATTAGAGCAAAACAACAAGAATATTTGAAGACAAAATCAAATCGTGCCTTTAAGAAATGAACCAAGCGCAAAAATACAAGGCAAAAGTGCAAACTGCACCTTAAATCGTGTTCGTAGTTCTGACTGCAATACAAGCTAAAACAAATCACACCTCAGATCTCTTAGGCATAGCTTCTACAGCAGCCAACTTTGGAAGCTGCGATTTTGACATTGAAAAGCGAACCTATCTTGCAAATACGCACATAAAGATTTGTACAAAGTTTATTATAAAGAATCTGTCATGTTAGCGAATAAAATCTTCATGATTTATGTGTTTGACGCCTATAAATAAACATGCACGACATTATAATCATATTGTAACATATGTAGCAAATTTCTAGCATATAATAGAGTAAAGTGAGAATTTCTACTGAGAGAAATTATTCTTTTGCAAAAAATTCAAGTTTGTTACCTAAATCCATTTTAATTCGATTTTTTTTTTTTTGTAAAATTATGTGCTTAATTAGTGATTTTTATTTTTATTTTCATATTATGTCTCTTGAATTTATGTTTAATATTCATATCCATGGAAAAACAATCATCTTATCTTAGAATTTGTGAATCCAGACCTGATTCAAGTGATTTCAATGTGTTTTAATTGGATATTGTCTGGATACTTGTAATTAGTAGTTCAATCCTTAATTCGTGAGTTTATGTGAATGCACCATGTAAATTCATGTCTGATTTTAACTGAACAAATTAAGAAACCGTTTTTCTGAATAGATCTAGACTATTAATAAAGTTAATCATAATCACCTAGAGATGGGGATGGTGAAACTTTCTGTCACTTGATTTTACATTCATTAAAATGGGTTCTAATCGAAGGATTATTAATCTTTATGCAAATCTAGATTGTTAATAACTTGTGAAGGGATTTTGATATTTTAATCTATATCTAGAGTTCTTGACATTGAGAGAGGCTTTAACTTATCTTAATGAATCCAACAATACAAATATACGCAAGAACCAACTCATTGAGTTTGTTAAGAAATCACATAATAGGGACTCAATGAAGCAAATCCTAAGCTCATTCTTGTATTGGCAAACTTTTTTTCATAAAGTTTACCCTAAAAATGCATATACAAGTAGGATTAACTATAGTTTAGTATATGTTTTTTCTTATATCATGCTTTGCTGGTTTTTATTTGGTTAGATAATAAAGTAAAAGTGACTAAGGTAGATACCAATGATCCTTAAAGAATACGACCTAATATTTCTATACTACCTTAGTAAATGCACTTGCCTATGTTGGTAGTCAAAACCAAAGTTGAATAGAACTTATTAGTACAATTTATAATTTTTTAAAAAAGAACTTCATTTCCATTAGATTATTTTCCCCACATGACCGACCAGTCATCAACATAGAGTAGAGAAACTAAAGTATCAGAACTTACTAAGGATGAATAAGTGATAGAAATCAACGTCATGTTCAAGGACGACAAATAATAAAGATAAGAATAAAAGGCTTGAATAATCTAGTTCAAGGGATGTTGAGTGGAATTTAGTTAGATGATGATCAATAATATCAAGAAAGTTTTGAAGTACATGATATTATGTTAGGCTGAAGCTAAATATTTTTCAGAATAGATGAAACTTAAGAAACCAAATGGTTCTATATTTGTTGAGGAATCTAACCATGTTAGAGAAGTAGGATTGTAACCATGTTAAGGAAGTAAGATGTGTATCTAACTGAGAAAGCCCCTTATATTAGGAATTGTGAGGATAATAAATAGTTATTAACTATTCACTTTTTTGTATTACTTTAGTAAAATAAATTTTAGATTTTTAATGTTTTTAGGAATTATTATGGTTAGTTATTTAGTTTCCATATTTTTCTAAAAGCACTTATCATACAATGTTTATACAATATTAGTAAATGACTTAGTATAAGTATAATGTAAATCCATGGAAAAGACAAGATTTTGATTAATGGTATTGTCCCTTTTGACTAAAGTGATTTCCTTTCAAAAGCCATTATTTGTATTAATCTTTCTAGCTTAAGATTATGGTGATTAAAAATATTTAATCTATTTGTGTGCCATATTGGAGAGGTTGAGCATTATTTAATCTTTCATTAGTGTGTCGTATCCAATGGAAAAGTTTCCAATTTATTTTTTTTTTACTATTTATAACTTATTAAAGAAAATCCATAAAAATATTTTCTCATGAAGATGTAGTAGCTTATGATCAAATCTTTGTTCAATGAACTTTAATGCCAATTCTTAATCAACTTAGTGATCACTTCTTCTAAATAAATAGCTTGAATTGTAGATCACATCTACAACATACTACATGGTCAATTGAGTTTCAGAAATTCTTTAGGAAGTCCTCAACACATTTATATGGGCATGTCAACTTCACTCTATTAAGACCATAAGTGAGGTGGGGAAAAAGAAAACTTGTTAATCTAATGATACTTAGCTTGTTAAGTATGTTTCACACTATAGAGAGACTTTTTTAAAAAGATACACGTATAGAAGATATCAAGGATAGACAAAGCTAGAAGGTTGTTTTATGAAGATTTTCTCAGTTTGATGGCCATAAAGAAAGACATTCTTGATATCTAGTTGACAAATTTCCTATTAGGAAAAGATAGCATGAGTTGGGACAAAGGGAATGGTGGTAGAATTGAGGAGAAGAATGAATGTTTCAGTATAGTTATACATTCTTGCTAAGTAAATCTTAAACAACAAGACAAGTTTTAAGGCACTCAAACTATCCCTTAACGATATGTTTCTATCAAAATATGATGCATGACCAATGAACATATTGGTTAAGTTGAAGTAAGCAAGAACCTAAGTTTTATTTTTTAGAAAAGTGTCAAACTCTTCTCCAATGCTTGTTGTCCAAGCAAGATCATAGGAGATTTGTGGTGTAATGACAAAGCTTAGGAGCAAAGGAATGTATATGGAATTAAGCATAGTGTAAGGTTAGGTAATACTAGATTCAAAACATGTGGTCATGGAGTATTAGAGTTTGATAAAGAGATTTATAGGTAGAAGGGGTAAGTGGAGGTTAAGGTGGGCATATATAAGGTAAAGAAGGGAAGTTGTGGGAGAACTAGAGAAAGCAGCAAATGATTGGGAGTTAAGGAAATTGATAAAAGTGAGGTAGAAGATATGTGGGCGAGGCTTGGAGCAATTGTAGACATAAGTAATTACTAGATGGAAATCTATTAAGGTAGGGAATAAACTTAGTGTTCCTAAGTGAGTTTACCCAATGAGGAATGAAACAGAGGAATAAGAGAGATGTCGATGGTATGGTAATTACAAGTATGTTAAGGGATAGAAGTGGATATATTCAAAATTAATATAAGAAAGGAGTAGTTGAACTTAGGTTCAAATGTAGAGTAGGGGACAGGATGGATATTAACCTCTATGATAAACTAAGGAATTGATGAAGATTTAAGGGGTTGAATGGGGCAAAGCTTATAAAATGAATTAAAATTATAGTAGGATACTATAGAGGAGTTAAAAGGATGGTTTGTGATCAGGTGTCATTGTAGGAAATTTGTTAATGGTATAGACAACAATAACATTGAAATTAGCATCGAACAAAAAGGAAGGTTAAAGGTTAACATGTAAGTAGGTATTACATGTCAATTTAGTATTATATCAATGCTTACAATTAGCAACCCCATTTTACTGGGGAGTATAAGTACAAGAGAGTTAAAGGTGTAAGTCATTGCCATATACAAAAGTAACTAGAGTCGTGTTAACCAATTCATAACCAAAATCACCATGAAAGATTTTAATTATTAGAAGAGTAATATTGAACTAGTGATTTAAAGTACTTAATATGAGGTAAAAGTTCGCTTTCATTATGCATTGAAAAGATTCATTGAATACAATCATCAATAAATAGTAACTAATAATGAAATTCTACATTCATTAGTTGGCAATTATCATATGTCAAATTGAATTGAATTTAGAGGCTTATATGTTATTTAAGACAACAACATTAATGGAAGGTGAGTGAATATTTCAATCCAACAAGCAAGATAGGGGCTAGTAGATGTAGATGATGGCTTAACTTAAATAGACCGATGCTAGATCAACATATTGAGGATCTTGTTGTAAGGATGACATAAATGGGACTATCATATCTCTCTAGAGATAGTTAGAAAAGGAAAGACTACGGAGGCTAAATAAGATATAAAGTGATGGTATAGAAAGGACACCAAGTTGGACACCGAAGTAAGATCCAACGTGTTTGGGAGTGCTTAAGAGAAAGATTGGATTGTTGAAATTGACATTTTAAATATCATCTTCACATAATCTAATGATAGAAGTAAATTATGTGTAAAAGAAGGATCGTGTAGGGCATTCTTAAGATGCAAGTTATAACCATGGATGTAAATAGCGATACTATATGTGTGAAATATTAGTAGTGATGCACCACTGCCTACAATAAGCTTATTAAAACCAACATAAGGTGTTAAGTCAATATGTACACCAAAATTTAGTGTCACATGTTGCATAACATTAAAGTTAGATTGCAAACAACATCTTGTGATTTTGCAAGTGATAGGGCAACGAATGACTGGGGTGTATCCTCATAAGGTTCAAGGGTAAATTACACCGGAATGTTACAATGTTTAGGGGTAAGTTGATTTAAGATCACAACGTTTAAGAAGTAAATTCATTTGAGGTCACAATGTTTAAAGAAGTGGGTTAATTGAGATCACTACTAGCACATGCCACAACTTACCAGATCTTTTATTTTTTTTTTAAATATTTCTCCTATTGACATATGTTAATGATGATCTCAATTGACCTATTTCTCTAAGCATTATGACCTCTTTTTAACTACAAAATGACTTTAAATGAACTTATCCTCAAATGTTGTGACCTTTTGATTTAATTTATACTAAGACTCAATGAATCTAAGGTCATGCTAAAGAGCTTATTGATCGAACCTATTGAAATTTAACTGCTTATCACGATAAGTGTGTAATGTTTGACATTAAATTCAATTAAGGAGATAATCTCTAACTATAAGAGATGTGATTGGAAGGAGAGTGACATAAATGTAGGCATTATAAAGAAATTTGGTTAGCTATGAAAGAAAGATCATGCCTCCTAGTTATAGAGCAACTATAACCTCAAGACTTCAACCCCTTATGGTGAAAGAAGTTGTATAAGTATTAAGAAATGTGGGTGTGGACATGGTGACATCATCAACATCATTGAATCCATTGTTCTTAACCAAGTGGCATAATCTTACATGAAGGTAAGAAGAATCGAATATTGGATGAGGGTGGTGACAAGTGCATCATATTCATGAGGAAGACCATGAATAGTTTGAGAAATGAGGTTAGTTAATCTTAAAGGTTTATTAATGAAAGTGGGCTAACATACAGTGGAGTCGAGGATGTGGAGATAATCAAGTATGGTGGTTCTGTATAGATAAAGGGGCTAAGACACATTATTTAATTCCATTTTTTTATTCAATGAATTTTCAAGGAGTCATTGTCTGGGAAAGGTCCAAATGTTGTAAGCAACTACAATATCATGAATCTCCGTAATAACTTTAATAAAAATTATGGCAAGAAGAGAGGTTCAAACCATGTGATTAATTGAAAGTTAGTCGGTATATTATGAATTTAGTGTAAGTAAAGCAGTTGTAGTAAGGAAAATTTCATAGTGTGGTGTTATAATTGTACCATCAATGCATTCGTATAATCCACAAAGATGAGGAAAGATTTCATTAATGATAGCCATAGGTGATACGGATTTACTCAAACCTTTGAGCTCGATATAATATGAATAATTATATATTATTAAATGTCTTGATAAAATAAGTATATTACATAAGTGTATTTATAGAATAATACATAACCTTAATAGAACTTGAAGTCACATGGAAGACTAAAATAACTATATGAAGAAAAACTATAGAAATATGCAAATATGAAAATGTATATTAACAATAATGAGCCCAAAATGTTCTCTTGAATATATGCATCATGATGAACTAATAAATTTATTTTCATAAAAAAAATGAGTATTAAAAAGGAGAAAAAGTCGCTCAAGAGGTTTATAAGTACATTAGAACATGCAAGAAAAATTAAAATATTTGTGAGCAATATTGAAAAATCATCTTACAAAAAATACAAAAATGCAAGCCTTTAAGGTTGTAGATTTTACATACTAAGGACCAATATATTTTTAAGCTTATGATTAAGGCTGCTAAATAGCTAAGTTTCTCACGAGCCACTTAAGCTCAGCTAGCTTAAAGGTCAATTTGACTCAAACCTAACTAGTAAACAAGTTGAGCTCGAACCTAAATTAAAACTTCTTTATCTAAACAAGTAGAGCTCAAGTTTCGATGTTGGCTCGTGTCCTAGCTCATGAATAGGCTCATTTAGACTCATTAACAGACTCGTAAACAAACTCTTTAGTAGATTTTCCAATTTTATATTTGTGATATATAATATATAAATTTATAATTAAAACAAAACAGCTAATTTCTATTTATTATATACATTTAGCGACTCTTATATATTATTTTTAGGTTCAAAAAAATAAAAATAATAGGCTATCTAAATGAATTAAGCTCAAGCTTAAATTTCAAGCTCAATAAAAGATCTATTAAGCTCGATATAAATTTTAGTTTAGCTTGAGCTTGATTTGTAGACGAGCCAAGTTCAAGCCGCATACAAGATTCATGAATTCTTCTTGTGTATTATACCTAAAACGCAATCGACTTCTAATGTCGACATTCTCTTCACTCCCATGTTCTTCTATGCTCATATTTACATAATATTAGCATAAACACTTAAGATATTAAATTTACACCAAATCATGTTACCTTTATGTAATTTTACTTCAATCTTTCCCTTGAATTGTTTTATTCCACAAGAATTCATTATCGACTTTATTGTAACATAAAATTTTTCAATTAAAGGCATATCTTAGGTTTCTTATCAATGTACAACCCATGAATATGTCCTATATACTAGATTTTAACAACTTCTACCTAAAAAACTTATTACTACTTGAGAATTTTTTAAGATTTAGAGTTTAATCTATTAACCTCAATCTCTAATCAAAGATTCATGGTGTGATTTCTTGAGTGGCAATTGTCGCTTGGAGAAAAGAAACGACAGGAGGGAGAAATAAAAGAAGAAGATGTTACTTATGGTTTTTAAAAGTAATGTCATTTAAAATTTGAAATTAAAAGAAAAATTTATCCCTTTATTTATTCAACTTTATATAAAAAAATAATTTCTTTATAAATCAATTTAATTAGGATATTTTAGATATATATGTATAAAATAATCCAAATATATCCTTAATGTGATAAGAAAATGATAATGGGTGTGTTCTCAGTAACATTGCCATGAGACCAAAACAATGCTTTATCTTTTTTTATCAATTTACTATATTGTAAAATAAGTAACTAGTTCAAACTTATTTGAGATAAAGATATATCAAATCTAGTTCTTCAACTCTAGGTCAATTCCCCATTGAATACTTAAAATGTCATGGGCTATTATCCCATTGTAATTTAGACTACTACCATTATAATCATCAAAATGTTGAGGTGCGAAATGTGACATTGACTCTAAACCTATATTCGAATGAATTTATGAGCTAAATTTCTATCAATAAAATCATTCACTTGCATTCTTCTTTTTTTTTTTTTCTCGTTTTTCACTTCTTTTCTAACTGATTACACTGGTAAGATTATAAGTGACCAACATAGCAAAGTGAAATCTTAAGAAGATTAGACAAACGCATCAATGTATTAATCAAGTAAGATTATAAGCTTCAAAAGTTTTTTTCCTTCTTACATCAAACTCGTGCATTTTCTATGTTTGTGTTGAAAGAGGTGAAGGGGGAACATGAAGGGTATTGCTAGCCTCAAAGTTGATTGCTATGAATTAAAATATTACATGAAAGGAGAGGGATGTAAACTTATGTTCTTATAATTATAATTGTACATGGTAATAGCTAAAAATATGAATAAAGCAGTACTACTTCCCATACTATGAATACCTTTACTCAATAAATGGATAGTATTACTACTCTTTATAGGATAACAATGTAATATAAATTAATAAAAATAGTAAGTTAAAGTAATTACTTGTATCTTAATATAATCTAATCCATTAACAATTCAAAGTGATCGACACAAAGTAATAGCCAAATAGATATAGTACAAAAGTTTACAAAATAGTATTATCCTACTAAATCTTTCTTTTGAAATTAATGCCTAAGGGGAGACATGTGATTAGAAAAATTCAATTTACCCATCCTTAGCTTTTCTAAGACAACAAAATTATATTCCCTCCATATATGAGTGAGCTAGCCTTGTATAACTTAAAGTAGTACGTATGCCTAAGAAATATCATTCCATACATCTTATCTAACAACTGTAGAGGAAATCCATCTAAACTCCCACTAATGAGACTACCTCTATCAATACATGCTTGGAGTTGAATTACCTTTGCAATTCTAAACCCTTAATTAAAGTCAATAGTTCAATACATAATACTTATATATATAGATGATTCTGCAATTGATATTTAGTTTAAGCATTCCATATTTTTTTAATGTTATTACATGTAAGACTAATCTACAATTGGTTTCTTTATTGCTTTTATTTATAGAGTACAACTTCATGGTTACATCTTTATCATGCATCACAATCATAGGTAGATAAGAGTAATCAAGCTAACTTAAGTTTTATTGAAAATTTTTTGATATTTAATCAACCTACTTAGGTGTCACTATTTAAGAGAAATATAAAGTTATGTTAAAGAGGAAGGAATACTTATGAAAAACTATTAGACAATTAAACAAAAAAAAAAAAGATCTTGAATAATACTTGACCCCTAACCTCCATCTAAATTTAACAAACTATTATGTAAGGATCATGGTCTTTTTATTGTTTTTCTTTTGTTTTTTTTCTTTAATTTCATTGTTAAATTAAAACATGCAAAACTATGTGGGAATGTCAAAACTTCTCTTGTAAATTAGAGATAAATTAGTTGCAAACCAAAATTTAGAGTCAAAATAAATAAAATTGGGGCTAATCATAGTGTTTTCATGCAACATGTTTCCTCTTATCTAAGTGAACATAAGAAACCATTTCGGCATGAGTTATTTTCTTTTTTCTTTTAATTGTTTATTAATTTATTTTTAAGATAGTAATCATCTCTCATACTTTAATCATGTTTACTTATGAGTAGGAATAAAATTAGAATAACTTAATTTGAGAAACCACACTTAACTTATTTAAGTTAATATTAGTATTATCCAATAAAGAAACCCATGTCTTATTGCAATTATATTGTATCATATACATATAAAGAATTTTGTTAACATTCATTCAACTATAATTTAATGAGAGAGAATTTTTAACTTTTCCATAAAATAATTATGGGTGCTTATTGTACTTCATAAAAGGTTTAAAAGAATAAATTTTTATTTTTTTCAAACTTAATTATTAGTTTAACTAAAAACAAGATCAGTTCATAGAACTTGTACAAGTTTTTCTATCAACATGAATAATTATACAAAAAAATTATAAATAGAATGAAAATAACAATGTAATAAAAATATAAGTATTTTATAACTTCATTTAGAGTAAATTGTAAACACAATGTTAAAGCTTTCATAGCCCGTACTTATTAAGTCCATAGTCCATAACACTTCAAACCAAGGTTCGACCTAATATACAGCTTAACTCAAGTCCGAAACTACAATTCAATATTAAGAAAACAATATTACTTTGCTCTAATGTTGTGCAACAACTCAAGTATCCTTCTTGCTCTCTCTATCTTCTTCTTCTGCTTCTCTTTACAAGGTTAGGGTTTGAAGGATTTGTTAATGTCTCTACGTTTGTCTATGAATAAAATGCAAATATAAATAGATGTATTGATCTTGTTACTACCGATGGTACTATTTGGCTTATTATCTTGTGAATGTATGGTTTCTCTAACCTAAGGCTTTCTATACTTATGCGAGGTTTAAGAAAGAGCATTCACTGTGATCAAGTACAACAACTCCAAAAAAAGAAGAAGAGATAGAGAATAAGAACTTGCAAAAATGGGTAACCTCCAAAACAAAACTACTCGATTCCCTTTTATACTCATGTATTTGAGCTATTAAGTTGTTACTCTAGTTGAACTAATTACTCAATGTTGTTAAGCAATTCTAACTAATTGTAACTCATGTAACTTCTAACATGTAAATGTCTAAGATATGATTTTTATGATACAATGTAATTCTTCATATGTCGTGGCATTTTTTGCTCCTCATCAATCTATCATCTTCTATAATACCATGTGTACTTTGTGTTCATCAATTTTCTCTTACAATCTTACATAAGATCTTGTATTACATGCCATAACATCTCAATGAAAGCACTAATGTCAATGCTTTCAAAACCCGTATTTGTTAAGTCCAATGTCTACAACAGTTCAAACCAATGTCTAGCCTAATATACAAGCCAATACAAGTGTGACAACTATAATACAATATTAATAAGACAATATTACTTTGTTTCAGTGTTGTACAACAACTCATGTACCTTTCTTACTCTTTCTGTCTTCTTCTTTCACTTCTCTCTTCAAGTTTAGGGTTCAAAAGATCTAATAATTTCTCTCTATTTTCTATTAATTAAATGCATGTCCAAATAAATCTATTGATGTTGTAACTATTGATGGTACTATTTGGTTTATTATCTTGTGAATGTATATGTTTCTCTAACCTAGGGTTTTCTATGCTTATGTGGGTTCAAGAAAGAGCACTTACTGTGCTTAAGTGTAGTAACTCCAAAAAAGGAAGAAGCGAAGGAGAACAATGGTTAACCTCCTAAATTGAACTGCCTAATTCCTCTTTATACCCATGTATTTGAGCTGTTAGGTTATTACTATAGTTGAATTGATTACTCAATGTTGTTAAGCAATTCCAACTAATTATAACTCCCATAGCTTCCAACATGTAAATGCCTAAGATATGATTTTTAAGATACAATGTAATCCTTTATATGCAGTGGCATTTGTATGTTCCTCCTCGACCTATTATAGTGTATAATAGTTTCATGTGTACTTTGTGTTGATCAATTCGCTCTTGCAATCTTGCATAAGATTTGGTATTATCTACGATAACAGCTCAATGAAAGCATGAATGTTAATGCTTTCAAAGCCTACCTTTATTAAGTCCATAGTCTACAATACTTCAAACCAAGGTTCAGCCGAATATATAGCCTAACAAAAGTGCAACAACTACATTACAATTTAAAGAAAATCATATTACTTTGCTCCAATGTTGTATGATAGTTGAAGTGTTCTTCTTGCTTCTGCGTCTTCTTCTTCCACTTCTCTCTACAAGGTTAAGGTTTGAAAAATCTATCAATTTCTCACTATTTATCTATGAATAAAATGCAAATCTAAATAGATCTATTCATCTTGTAACTAGGGGTTTATGTGTTTCTCTAACCTAAAGGTTTTTGTGTTTATGTAAGGTTCAAAAAGAGCATTTACTATGTTCAAGTACAGCAACTTCAAGAAAGGAAGAAGAGAAGGTGATCAAGAACTACTTGGTTCTTTTTTTATACCATGTATTTGAGCTAGTAGGTTATTACTCTTGTTGAACTAATTACTCAATGTTGTTAAGCAACTCCAACTAATTGTAACTCTTGAAACTTCCCATAAGTAAATGTCTAAGATATGTGTAATATAAAATAGACTAATTTATAAAGAAGGGAAAGGAGATGTCATATGATGTTAATTAAAGGGAAAAATAGTCTTTCCCAATAAAATAATTACAGTTTATCTCCTACCTAAATGAGATACGTATCTTTCTATAGCAGTTTCACAAGAGACTAACCCTAAAACTATCTAAAGATAGTATCTCGGTCCAAGGAACAATGTAGGCCAAATAACTGGGTAAGTTTTCTTCTTTTCGATCCTTTGTTGATCTAAAGGGGTTATCTTTTCTAAGTTTGTGTTGTTATGTTAATGGTTTTTGTGCTTTTGAAGAGAGATTGGAAAACCCTAAGTCTTCTTGTTGGTGGTGGCTATTGTTGATTTCAAAGGAAAAATGAAAAAATCATTTGAAATTCAAGTATTACACTTATAACAATGCTTATATGTTGAAAAGATGTTCTCTTTTTAAAGTTTTATCTGTATGCAAAATCGAGATATGGGTTGTTTTGATGTGTTTTTTGCATTTTGGAGTGAAGTGGGATACGGTCAAGGGTCATAATTGTGACACAAGCCGTGATCTTCTTAGAAGTCACAAGTTTAGGTCGATCATGACCGTAATAGAGGCCGTGATGGCCGTCGCTGCCCCTATCATGGCCATAACAGAGGCTTCGATAATCGCTACGCCCCTATAATGAGTATGACCACAGTGTTTTGTTGTGCTTTTTTCCTCCCAAGCCTATTATATCCTCCACCATGAGCATGATCAATAGGGAATGTACCTTCTTTTATCCTTGTTTTGACCTTCCTAAACACCTAAACTCTTAGCATAACATCTAATACTCTTGAATCTAAGTAGGAAGGCATATCTAGGCCCAGAGTAGGTGTAGTTCTTAATAGCTTAGGGGGTTAGATGACCTTAGAAGTATGTTTTTCTTTTTTAAATCAAGTTTTCGGTTAGTTTTTGCTATATATGATTCAAGTGATCTTGGTTTTGTTGAGTTAGCTATTCCAAACATTGTATCAAGCATGTCTTTACCTTAGTTGTTACTTGTGAATGTAGGCTTAGAAACTACAAATAGACTTAACACTATTCGGGTTTAAATTGTTTATTGCTTGTGCTTAGTTAGGTTTAGTGAACTAGGAGTACCGATGTTACTAGGAAGGCACCCTAATGATCTATGTGTGGCATTGTCCTAAGTGGAGTTGCACACAGAGGTTTCCGGTAGTCTAAAAGTGATATGAATACAGTACCCAAAGTATGAGGGAGTGCCCAACTCCAATATATATAAGTATTTATATATATATATACGTACTTGCTTTTCACATAGTCATGAGTTACTTCGGGTTTAGAGCTAGTTGCAAATAGTTCTAAACTATATTGATTGTCTAGCTAATAAAAAGATAATAAATTATGATTGCTACTTATGTTGCTATATTGTATGTGAAAATATGTGTTGTTTGTTCATGCGCATATGGTTGTAGTTTGGTGTATTGAGCATTATGCTTATTCCTTTTTGCTTTTCAGGGTCAAGTGAAGATCTTGTAATGTTCGAGCTATCAAGTTCAATATGTAAGTAGACTATAGGAATGACAATAGCAGAGCCAATTTTCTAGCTAATTACTAGATGGCTGGACTTGAAATAGCTTGAGCCACAAACTCCTGGAGTTTAAATATCTGTTTATATGACTCTGTTATGCTTTAAGACTTTTCATCTAGTGTTTTTAATTTGATTTAAGTTAGCGCTTAGTTTATGTTAACCGAGTTGTTTAGAAGTTTATATTTAAGACATTAATGTTTTAGAAGTTCTCCTTTAATGTGAAACATTAGTGCTACTTTTTGTTTTAATTGTGCTTTAGTAGGATTTGAATCTTAACATGTCCATCTCTAGTGAAGACACGTGGTAGGCTGATAATGCTCTTAATTTAAGGTATTAAAATATGATTTTTGAGATACAATGTAATCCTTCCTATGATGTAGGATTGCCTATTCCTTCTCTGTCTATCCTTGTGTATAACACACACCCATTTCACTTTTATTGCATATATGTTTAGATTCCTTATTATTTAAATCAAGCACTTAGAACCTTAAATATATATATATACATATATATATATATACATTGTTCTAGACCGTATTTAGCTATTTCACCCCTTTATATAATGATTATAAATGCTAAAATGACCTTTGAATTATTATCTTGAAGGTAAAATGGTTATGTAAGGAATTTAAAAGTACTTTTTTTCAAGATACAAGGGCGTAAATGTTTTGTTTATTAAGTGCATATAAAATAAAACATAAAGGGGTCCATTAGTAATTTACTCATTTCATTGATGATGACTTTGCAAAGTTATTTCATTAATAATGCATAACAAATAAAAAATTTCAAAAAAAAAAAAAAGCAATAATGCTTAGGTTGTTATAGCTAAGTCATATGAAGACTAGTTGTCTAATGGAATGAATTAGGTTTAATTTCACTCTCACTAAGTTGTAATGTATAAAAAGTAGTTGGCTATTATATATATCACTGATTGAATAATTGGATTGTTTGATTTATCAATTCTATTCTTAATATTAACTTGTGTGTGTCTGTGTGTGTGTAACAATACATAAATTAAAATGACAATAATTATTAACTAATACTCTACATAATAAGATCAGGATACTTGTAGCATTAACATTGCAAGTATTACCTATGGTATAACTACTAATAGGAAAATTAAAGTCTATGAAAATTTATTTCGTTCATCATTTTTTTAACAAATTAAATTAAATTTTATAATTTATTATGTGAAAGATAAAAAGAATGAAGTAAAAGAGCATAAAAGAAGACAAGTAATAATTGCAACTTGGAAAAAGTTAAGTGACAATAATATGAAAAAATATAGATTTATCCCATTAATCATATCCAACTTCATATTAAGATTTTTTTTTTTCAAAATACATATTATATATATTATGATTTTTGAATAATTTAGTAATTTTTTTTCAGAACTTTGAAGGATTGTGGCTTTATTAACACCAATGAACCCATCCTTGCATGTGGGTTCGTTTACGAAGAAGAATGAATCATATCTACAATAAAGAAGTTCAAGTTTTTAAAAGATTGAAAAGATATGAAGTGATAAACATGAGTATGCTCTTTTTATTTAAATTTTATGGGAAAGTTTAGTGGCTTTGAGTGGTTAGCATCAAATCACTATTAGACATGTAGGCAAGGGAAGGTGCCCATGTTTAATTTCATTTACTTAAAGTAGTAAAAATCTTTTCCCTATATTTGGCAATAGTATTTGAAAGTGGAAATCTAAGGAAAATCATAGAAAGGAAAAGAGAAGAACAAAAATTAAAGAGAAATGAATTTTTATCTTTGTTTGAATATAAAAGGTGGAAATGAGAAGAAATTGATAGAAATATTTACTTTTCTTGTGTTTGGTTGGTACAAAAGGAAATTAGAGAAGAGAATAAATATAACACCATGATCAAATTATCTTTATGTGGTATTTTCATTATAAATTTCCTCTTTTCTAAAGGACATTTCAGTATTTTTGTACAATTTCTACTCTTTTCCCTTCATTTCTCTCCATTTATAGAGAGAAAGTGAAGTGCAACAAAAGTGAAAATTATTCCTTCCATTTCTAATGAGTTCATCTTATTTCCACCTTTAACTTAAGTACCTAAACGCAATATTTCCTGTCATTTCTCCTCCCTTTCATAGATTTCATCTGTTATCCACCTTGCCAAACACAATGATGCGGATTCCTATACAACCCAAAAAAAAAGGAAGAATCACATTTCCTATAAAGAAGTTTCAGCTACAAACAATGTGATGTGCTTTATTGGCACCAATGAATCCATCATCGCATGTGGATTCATATACAAACAAGAACGAATCATATCTACTATAAAGAAGTTCCAGATGTCATAAGATTGAAAAGATATGATAAGATAAAATTGAGACTGTTCCTCTTATTTAAATTTTATGAGAAAAAACTTAATGGTTTTGAGTTCTTAGTATCAAATCACCGTTAGACATATAGGGAGGGGAAGGTGTGCACATTTACTTGCATTTACTTGAAGTATTAAATTATAAGCATCCCTATAACAAAACTATTGGGTGTCAAAAAATTTCGTATAATTGACCACATACCTTGGACCCTGGAGAGCGAAGACAAAAATAGGGAGAAATCGCAATCTTTACATTGGGCATCCAACACGTATACTGGGCAACACGAACTCCGACGTGGCTACAAATCCAGGATTGGTCCCGTACGAAAAAGTGAAAAAGACGAGATGCTTTTGTCCCACACATGGGTGAGTGGGCCCTAGGTCTCTTTTCTTTCCTGTTATTTGACAATTTTACGGGTCCCCACACCTTGCTGTCTCCTGAACACGCGTCCTGTTGTCCTTAAAAGGAGTTGGTCCCGCATGATCAATCCTTCACGCCAACTTGCCGTCAGCTTCACCTTCACCTTCACCTTCAGCCGACGAACCATGTATAACAACATTATCCGTCATCCAACTCTCCCTTCCGACTCGTCTGCCATGTCAGGGTAAATTCGTTTTTTGCAAAAATTGCAATATAACTGGCTTCACTTTAACTTTTATTTAGATATTCCATTAAAATTTCATAAATTATAAATAATTTTGATAAATTAATTATACAAAAGATTTATTTTGAAAAACAACACATTGAGCATAGGTTCGGGGAGTATTAACATATATTTCGATAGGGTTTTTCTTTTAGGCTATAATACATAAAAGCACATTTCATTGATAGAATTAATTAAGTACGATATCACAAATAACCTAATCGGAAGAGATAGGGTTCATCATCTCAATCAAATAGGTATGTTTCTTAAATTAAAAATGGGTAATAACATCCCTTTAAAGGGAAAAGAATATTACCAGGAGAATATAGAACCGGCTGATAAAAGAAATACTCCATAATAGTAGAAAACTAAACTAAAATAGAAATGCTCAAACCACACAAAAAAAGAAGGTTGCTGCATGATAAAAATTATAATGATGTGTAGATGGACAATTGAAGAATCAAATCAACAAACTTACTAAGGGATGGATATGAGTATGAAGACTCAATGAGTTTAAGGGGAAAAAATCAAAAAGAGGAGTTAATTGATAGTTTTAAGGCTTGATATATCAAGAAGGAGATAGATAAGTGTAATATGGGTAGGATGGTTATCCCTAATATCACATTATGAAAACACAATTCTAGATTTCATTCATATTCTTATATTTGGATGCATTCATAATAGTGGAAAATTGCAATTCTCGAAATTATAATTTCAATATATACCATTAATCATCACTGTTACAATTACCTTTTTATCATCTTGTAAATTTATTATTGAGGATATTTTTTTTACAAATATTATATCAATTTCATTCCATTTCATTATGTATCCATCCAAATAAAGGAATTAATGTATTTATCATTTCGCCTCTCATTTCATTTCATTCTATCCATTTTAATAAATTCCATTTTGAACAATTCCTGCTTATCAAATATAACATAAAGGTAAACAAACTTAGGGCTTTTCTCTTAGTCTTACGGATACTTTAATGAGTTTGAAAGTGGTGTTTTGGCACAAAGATGAAAGATTGAGAGGTTATTTTTAAGTCCATGAATATTGTTATTTTATCAAATTTTAATAGTTATACTTATGTTTTAAAAGTTTAGAAGTACATTTGTACCAAAATCAAAACTTATTATAGTTGGTTGCATTTTTCCCCTGAAATTATGATAAAACAAATCACAGGGATACCTTCTAGACTATAAAAAATTTGAATTCCTGTACGATACTTACAAAAAATGTAAATCATGTGTAAAATTAATTTAAATACGGTATCAAGTTGGTTTTTCTATAATAATAATATAATCATAATAATATTTCATGTGAATCTATTGCTTCATCTAATTCATATTAGCTCATAAAGTATTATTAAAAAGTTGCAAATAACTTGATTAATCAGCCTAAAAAAATATTTCAAAGTCTACATTGACAAAGGAAAAAAAGACAGACTTAATACTATCATTGGTGAATAAATTTTACGGTATTAAAATTTTAGAAGAAATATAGATATGCTATTTTTTAAAATTTGGTTTTCCTCATAATTATAATAGCTTTATAGAGTTTAGACTATATAGGTTTTTACTCCAAGAAAAAATTACGAACGAAGTTGAAATTTAAAAATTTGATTATTTATTTATATCAGTCGGAAAAGAATATATTGCTTACTGAATTGTGATCTTCCAGGATATTATTTTATAAAAAATTCTGACGAGACCTTAAGAATAAATGGTAAGCATTCGTCATCTGCAATACAGTGTGTCAATTCCTAAACAGGCAAGCAAGAACAAGAGTTATATGCATGAGCATCATTATTTCTTGTCTCAATAATTATTATTATTATTTCCACTTTTTTATTTCAACATTTTCCCTTTTTTTATTTTTATTATATTCAGATATGATATATTTGAAATGGTATGACTCATACGATGATAGAGATGACGGAGAAGGACATGCTTATGTCATATGTTGCCAGACTGCCATCAATGTTGTAATAATGGTATTACCATCCTTAACGCATAACATATATAGCTGGCATGTTACAGGGGCTTGATGGTGTCCCATGCCCAAAAAGAGACCCTTCTCACTCTGTATCCGAAGTTGTCCCCAAAACTTCCAAAGGGACGTTGGTTCATAGATAGATATATATATATATATATGTATGTATATATATGTATATGTATGTAAATATGTATATGTAAAATAAATATATCACCAAGGAAACTAAGGGTCTGTTTCAATTGTCATTTTGATATCGTTTTAGTATTATTTTTAAATTGAACAAATACTAAACCGATGCAGATATGATACTTAGAAAAAAATCGACAGTTTTACTCATAAATTGACCAAACTAGACTGATACTGAACCCATACCAAACTGGTATTGATCGGATACAGATCCGATATAGATAAAAATCCAACAATCCATTCAAGCTGAAAAGAATAATAATTATTCTACCAAATGGATACTTTTACATTGTATCTCTTTTAAGGCTCTCACCATAAAAATATTTATATGTACCATTTGATAATCTTGGTATAGTTAAAGAAGAGAAGTGAAAGCCAATGTTAATTTAAAAATTATTAATATACTTTTATCCAAAAAAGTTCTAGTATCTTAAAAAATAAAAAAAAGGGAAAATATGATTGGGTTGTTCTATAAAGTTCAAAGTTAAAAAGAAATTACGGTACCAATGACACCATGAACAAATTTGTACACATTAGCAAAATACACTTGCCTTGGAATGTAAAAATAATTATTGAACTTTTCACTCTCAACCTCAATCCAAAGTTACATTTAACTATCAATTTTATCTTTATCCTCCTATTAATGGAATTATACAATAACGATTAAATATAAATTTTATTTAGCCAAATAACCAATAAGATCATAAGATTTTGCTTAAGCATATAAATGTTTTACATTGCCTAATTGGTAATTGTGAAGAATTTTAGTATATATTCTTCTCTCATATGGAGGCAAAATATATAGATACAATTACATTTTGGAAAGAGCCTTATTCTAGGAAACTATATAATACACCTATAATTACAAAATTATTCTCTAAAGACTCATTTATACAGTTAATATTCTTATTACTATTATTACGAAGTACTCCTATATTTATTCAGTCAACAATTTCTATATTTACACCTATATCTATTAATAGGTAGATTCCACACTCCACAGGTAGATTCCACACTCTTCCTCAAGTTGGGGCATAAATGTCTAACATGCCCAACTTGCCAATTGCATTATAAAATGCTTTTCTTGAAACTGTTTTTGTAAGAATATCAGCTAGTTGATCTTTAGACTTAACAAAATGAAATTGAATAACCTTTTGATCTAACGTCTCCTTGATAAAATGTCAATCAACTTCAATATATTTAGTACAATCATTCTATATGGGGTTTTGAACAATCTCAATGGCAATTTTATTATCACGATAAAGATTCATAGGTTTTGTATTCTTAATTCCCAAATCCGATAAAACATGTTCAATCCATAACAATTTGCATACTCCATGAGCTATACTTCGAAACTCAGCTTCTGCATTTGATCTTGCAACAACTTTTTGCTTCTTACTTTTCTAAGTTACAAGATTTCCTTCCACAAAATTAAAATAACCAGATGTAGATCTTCTAGTAGTTTGATCACCTGCCCAATTCGCATTCGTGTATCCTTTAATGGCAGTAACGCTATTCTTTGAGAAGAACAAACCTTTTCCTAGACAACCTTTGAAGTATCTTAAGATTCAGTAAATTGCATCCATGTGTTCTTTACTCAACTGATGTATGAATTGATTGACAACACTCACTGCATAGGCTATATTTAGTCTAGTATGAGGTAGATTGATTAATCCGCCAACTAATCGTTGTTAATGCCTTATATCTATTGGAATTTGATTTGGAAAAATATCAAGCTTATGATTCATTTCTATACGTGTTTCAACTAGTTTACAAGTAAGCATTCCGGTTTTAGTCAACAAATCCAGTACATATTTCCTTTGTGGAATAGATATACCTTGATCCGTTTGTACTACTTCGATACTTAGAAAGTAAGTTGTCCTCGGTCCTTCGTTTCAAACCCAGTAGCCAAGTATTGTTGTAGTAGCTTTGTTTCTTCATAATCATCTCCAATCAAGACCATATCATTAACATACACAATTAAGGTTATCACCTTTCCTTCTTTGTGTTTAATAAATAAAGTATGATCTACACCACTTTGTTTATAACCTAGAACTTTCATTATCGTGGAAAATTTTCCAAACCAAGCTCTAAGTAATTGCTTGTGCCCATAGAATGAATTTTTCAATTTGTAAACTTTATTTTTACTTGAAAAATCAAGTTTCACATCTAGTGGCAGCTCCATATATACCTCTTCTTCTAGATCCCTATTCAAAAAAGCATTTTCAAAATCGAACTGCTTTAGAGGCCATTCCTGATTTGCCATTAGAGAGATGAGAATGCAAATTGTATCTAGCTTAGCCACTGGTGCAAAGGTTTCTTTTTAATCCACTCCATACTTCTGTGTATAACCCTTTGAAACTAGTCTTGCTTTATATTTGTTAATGCTTCCATCAACCTTGAGCTTCACAGAATATACCTATCCATATCCGATTGTTTTCTTTCCTTTAGGTAGTGAAGCAAGTTTCCACGTAGAATTCCTTTGCAATGCCTCCATCTCTTCATTCATTGCCTTAGTCCATTTTGGATCATCCAAGGCTTCTTGCACATTACTAAGATTAGAAGCACTGGATAATTGATTAGTAGCAAGTGTATAAGACTCAGACAATTTTTTAGTAAAGACATAATTATTGATAGGATATTCAACATTAGCTTTGAGATCGGGTTCATATTGTTTCTTTAGAATACCTTTGTTCAATCTTTATAGGTACCTTGGAACGGGATTTTCTAGATTTTTAAGGGTAACAAGAAACTCATTACTAGAATTATTAGATATTGGGCTTAAGGTTATCTAAATGCTATCATTTTGGATATTTTGAGTCGATCCTTTGGTTAATGGTGTTAAAGCGAGCAAGTTTGTATTATTGGGCTCTTTTTCCTAGCTGTTACTATTTGGTTCTAAACACCCATCTACATTGCTTTGGAAATTGACCACTATGTCTAGTTCTGAGCACTCATATGCATTCCTTCTATTACTTTCTAACATATTTCCTTCTCCAACATTCTCCCCTTAAGTTGAAGATGTTGAAACTTCCCATGAATAATATGGTTCTGATTCTCAAAAAGTGGCATCCAAGGTTACATGCAATTTATGAGTTTGAGGATCATAATACCAATACCCTTTTTGAAGATCTGAATGTCCAATAAAAACACATCTTTTTACACAAGGAAAGGATCAAGTTTATTCCTCAAGGTCTTAGGAATATGAACATACACTGTATAACCAAAAACTCAAGGTTCAAGGTTTAGAAGATAAGGAGTTGAAAGTGAGGATTGCATTTTATGTTGAGGAGTTTGAAAGTCTAAAGCTCAAGATGTTGGTCTATTGTTTAGATATACGGTAGATTTTACCACCTCTCCCTAATAGAATCGTGGCATATTCATCCCAAAAAGAGAAGCCCAAATCACTTCTAGTATTTGTCTATTCCACCTTCCTGCTAACCTATTCTATTGTGGAGTACAAGTACAAGATGTCTAATGCCAAATTCCATGTTGATTCAAAAAATTCCTAAGAGAAGCGTCCAAAAATTCTATAACTAGACAATTGCTCAAGCTTTTTCTTGATTATAAGTCTAATATGTGTCACTAAACTTTTGTCGTCCTTTCTCTATCAATTCCAAGTAATATAGTTTGCCTTGTTTAACACCATAACCAAGAGTCCTTTGGGTTAGAACATCCTTAAAACCCAAAATGAAGGCCATAAAGTAACAATACAATTAAGAGTTGAAGTAATATTTCTAACTAATAAGAGATTCTATTCAAGGGAAGGCATAACTAAGACTGAATCAAGTCTAAGAGCATTAGACAAGATAATAGATCGTGCCCAATAATAGAGCATGTACTACCATCAGCTGTGGAGACAATGGATTGAGGAAACGAATTGATTGATTGTAATTAGCTGGAATCTCTAATCATATCATCAGATACACCTATGTTAATTATCCAAGTATTAGTCGTAGAAATTGTAAAGAAAGCATTTTCCTTGCCCACAATACCTAAATGAGCAATATTTGTTGTAGGCAATGATTTTTCCCTTACATTAGACTGAACTTCATTTATAGTTGACACCATAGTTTTCATAACAACCTTCTATCGTGGTTTTTTTTTTTTTTTTTCAAAAACTCCCACCAACTAGGGTAACCAATGATTTCGTAACAACATTGTTTCAAGTGACCTGATTCACCACAATAATCACACACAAAATTATTAGATTTTCCAAAAAATTGATTTTCTCAATTCTTTCCTGAGCTAGATGATGATCCTTGTTGAGTTTGATTGGCCATCAAAATTGAGTGTTTAGAGATTAAGCAAGGTCCTCCCATTTTTTTCCTTTGTTGAAAATCCCTTCTTACATATGGATACGTGCTCTCCAAATCAAGTTTTGGGTCTTTGTGTAAGATTTCTCCCTAAACTTTATCAAATTATGAATCAAGTTCGCTAAGGAAAATGTGGACTTAAAGCCTAAGCATTGCTAAATGTAACTGAACTACTCCTTCAACAGTCCCTTCTTGAGAAATTGATAAGTCAATTTCTTAAAATATAGCAACAAATTCATTATACTATGTTGATAATGGTCTACCATTTTATCTAGTAGAGAGATTTTTTATTTAATTCAAAAAGATGGGTTTCGTTAGATCCATCATAGAAGGTTTTTGACACAATCTCCCATATTTCTTTGGTTGTAGGAAGACGAATAAATCGTCGCATAAATGAAGGCTTCATTGAGTCAATAAGCCAACTTTTTACTCTTTGATTTTCAGTAAACCATGTCCCGAAACTAGGATCTTCAAGTGCATGTTTTTTTCATTTCTCTGGTAAGGTACCCAGTTTTATTGCATGCTTTAATTCGCATTCCATAAGTTGAGACCACAATAAGTAATTAGTCTCATCAAGTATAATACTTGTGGGAAAAGCAAAATTGTCTTGTTTGATAATAATTGGTTGTGTTGGTAGGTTATTTGATGTTGTCGAAATAAGAGATCCTTGGGAGTCCATTTAGTTCTCGAATATAGGTTTCAAAGGCTAAGGATTTCAATTCAAGGTTTGGAGCAGTTTAGTTAAATTTGGCACTGCTTTGACACCATGTGAAGAATTTTAGTGTTTTTCGTATAATCTGCTCTCATATGGAGGCAAAATGTATAGATGCAATTACATTTTGGAAAGAGCCTTATTCTAGAAAACTACATAATCCACCTATAATTACAAAATTATCCTCTAAAGACTCAAATATACCATCAATATTCTTATTACTAGTATTACAAAATATTCCTATATTTATTTAGTCAACAATTTCTATATTTACACTTGTATCTATTAATAGCTCAATTCCACAATAATTTATAAGTGAGTACTAATAACTCCCATTATTATTATATACTATTTCTATACTTAAATACCTTATAGCCCCATTTTTTTCACCTTTTTTTAATGTATGACATTAGCTCTCATTACAAAATAGTACAACATGCATTCCTTTGAAATCACTTTGGACAATGTCCGTGATTATAGATTATCACATTCCAACTATAATCTAATCTTTTAGTTTCGCTGTAGTTACTTTTACCTTTTTTCTCGAAAAAAGTTTCCAAAAAGAAGGTACGGATAAACTTTTCCCAAATGGCACTTCTATTGTTGCACATTTGCTTATCGGAAATGGCTACTTTTCTCTTTTTGGCTGAAATTTCAATCCCCATGTATGATCAGATTTTGACTTTGCAGCAGTCAGCAACATGTGCTGCTCAAAAGTTAGTGGATACTTGTACTGTCGTCACCGGTGAATCCTACATTTAGAATAAGGGAAAGGAACCCTCCCTCTTTTCCTTTATCATTTTCCACCGAGAAAAAGAGGTTTAACGGACGAATAAAACATGTGGAAGTTTTGTCAGAGTATGGTGGATAAAAGGTAGTTGTTTGCTCAAATGAAATTATTAATATTGCGGAATAGAAGATAAAAGGTCAAAAAAAAAAAAAGAATATAATATAATTGTAATAAGATATTTATTTATTAATTTTTAAAAAATTTAATTTTAGCACTAAGTTAGTATTTATAAGTTTGAATAATAAATAACTATTTAATATTTTTTTCAAATAGAAGATTTTGTATGAAAATGGCAACTATAACCAACTAAATACCTTAATTGCTTATAATTGAATTATCGTTATAGCCACGGGAGCAGGAAAAGTTTCATGTTAAAAGAAGGAAGGTGAAACCAATTATATAGTATGCCTCATTTTTAATGTGTAGAATATTGAAGACATTATATAAAAATTGGACTATCTTTTAGCTTTATTTTCTTATATATTCAAAATGGGCTTATATTCTTTCCATAGTTATGTTCCTGATTTTAAATTTTACCAAAGCTAATCTTAAAGAATTATTTGATCATCCAATATTTTCCCTCTTTTTCTTAACCATTTACTATATGAGGCAAAATTAATGAGAGAATCACATTTCATAGTATTCACATCCGAAGTCCTAACATAGGTTTTTAGATGAAAGTCTTACTTTTTGATGTTCTTAGGAATGTGGAGAGTTCCATCAACTTTCTGAAATCCTCTATGAAAAACAACAAAAAGTTTGATCCTTATTATTATTATTATTATTATTATTATTATTATTATTATTATATAAAAGTAAGGTTATTGTGTAAAAGTAAATGTGGCCCACAAAAGTATAAAAATAAATAAATAATTAAAGAAACTCATGTGAATAACCTTATAAATAAAATGGTAAGATCCTGGTAAAAGGTCTTTAAAGTGCTACTATTGTGGCACTTTAAGGATTTTGTGAATGAATTTAAGGACATGGAAGCTCTTAGAAGATGCACTACTACCACCTCCATATTTTAGGTCCGTCTTGTCATGATTGAAGAATGAAAAATCAATATTAAATATTTGGTGAAACAATTTTATAAATAGTCCCATTGTACAACCATATTTTATGTGAATTTATTTATTTAACAAATAAGTTGTCCATTTCATGGAATATGATATCTTATAATACTTGACACATATGTAAACTTTTTCTTTTTAATTTATTTACTTTTTATAAGTATCATAAAGTATTTTAATTGAGGTTTTTTAGTTCAGACTTCAAGAATAAGAAATCATATAATGACCCCGTCAAACAACATGAATGACTTTTTCAATCCAAAAAAAAACAATGGAAAATATAAGGTTCAAATAATATGGCAGCCATAAACTATGTATTAGATCAAAGGAAAAGGTAAAACTCTATGTAATAAAAATAAAATTATTTGATTTGACAAGTTTGCCTAGTAAGTTTGATTTAGTGTTGTATATAAATACTTCGTATTTCCTTTTTGTATCCTATCGCAATTTGAAAATGTAAACCTGACAAACCCTATCGCAATTTGAAAAAAGAAAGAAAGGAGTTGGTCGACATCTTGACACAAATTTACACCTCGCAAACCCTATCGCAATTTGAAAAGTCATTGAAAAGTCATGGATGGAACCCATGATTCAATTTCGCCTAAATTTGATGTACTAATCAAGTAAACATAAACATCATCTCAAAGGAAGAAATTAGAAGCTCTTGGACAAAAAAAATTATTAGCACCGATATGCTATATGTCTAATTGAGTGGTAGATAAATACTGATATTTTCATGGATAAACGACATCAATAATGTATGATATTTATAAAACTAATCACATGTCAAAATTTTACTTGTATTTTTACATCATTAATAAATTTATATGATGTGTTAGTAGTATATTAAAACCATAGATGTCTGCCAAGTGTACTTAGCTAAATCCGAAACATTTAAAGCTACTACTGAATAATCACTATGGTGCCCATTGAGTGGTAACTATGCTATTCAATGTGGACTAGTGATAAGAAATAATGTGGAAGATTAAGCACTCTAATGTTGTGATACGAGTTCCAAGTTAGTGACTTGTTCATTAGGAAGTTACTAATATATGATTTACTTTGTTAGAAGGACATTTTAATTGCGTCACATGACACATTTCTATATAAACTAGTATCACTAGTAGCTAGCTTAATAATGAAGCTAGTATGATGCAACTATATGTGTGTGTGTGTGTGTGATCTTTTAGGGTGTCAAGTGATACCCGTACCATAATTTTTTTTGTTAAAGGAATCATGAACTACTTTTGAGTCATTTTTGTGTGCTAAGGGAGGCGTGAGCTACTTTTGAATCTTAAGATAGCAAGACTTTATTATTTGTCTTTTTATTGTTAAGACATTAAAATTAAATATTCATATAAAATTGTGTTAGGTGTCACACTTGTGTACTTATGGTGATTACACACTAACTCCAAGTCACATGTGTGTGGAACTTCTATTTTTTTTTTCCTTAGTACATCATATCAAAAACTAGTATTAGTCTTAAGCATAGATATTAGAACAAGATCAATGCTAGTACACTTGAAGAATTTCATGAATATGTTGATTTGGTATATTTTTAGGTAATTTAGCATCTTTATCGCTTTATATAGGCACAAAGTTGCAAATCTAGTTAGGTAAATAGAAGATTTTGGTGTGAGAACTCAAAAAGTATCATTTCATATTAATTTTAGATTTATAATTGATTTTGAGCTTTATATACTTTTCGGGGCATGAGCATGCAACAAATTACTCACATCCTTTAATTTTAAGTTACAACAATACCATAAAGATATCATAATTTTTATCACTCTTCAACTAATAAATTGGGTTTCACAAATAGGAAAGCAATGCCAACAAAGAAATGACTTTAAAAAGTTTAAATAAAAGATTTTGAAATGGGCTCATTTTGGAGTCAAGAAAATTATGTTATATGCTTTTTTTATTTTATTTCTTAGGTTATTAGGCTTTTATTGTGTTTTATTATGTTATTTCCTAGTTTGTCAGATTTGGTTTAATTTCATATTATGTAATTGTTTTCTAATTTTAGGATTGTATTTAATGTTTATAAGTAAGCTTTGGTTGTAATAGAAAAAGGAAGAGACTAATAAATATGAAATTTTATTTAGTGAGTCTGTATATTCATCTTAAAAACCAAGATTTATGTTCTCGTGGGACTCAATTTTATACCAAGTATCCTAACTCTTTATAGTCAACGAGTTAAGGTTTTTTATATACCATAATAAGTAGGTTAATGTCTTCCATAGATTTTATACATCGGTTTTATGGTTATTTGTAGTTAGCCAATCAAAGATCTCTTACATCTTTGGTTTTTCATCAGCTATTCTTACTTCATCTTGGTCCATCCACCTATAACCTGATTTTAGCATGCTGGCATTTCCATGTATTATGTCATTTGATATTAGGGCTTTGAGTCTAAGAAAAGATTCCTATCCAATTCGTTTTAAAATTTATGAATCCTGTCAAATTTCAATCCTTTTCTATTTGTCAAAAGGAAGAAAAAAAAGGAAAAAAATTCGATGTTTTGCTGTTTATGCTTAGTCAGTTTCAAAAATAGAAATAAAAAAAAAATCTCATCTTTTTTTTTCTTTTCAATTGTTGAGTCGTATCTTTTTTTTTTTTTTTAGAGTCAAAAAGAAAACAAAAAAGAAAGGAAAGGAAAAAAGGCTTTTGATTCCACTAGTTATAATCAAGGGAACCAATGAGATGACACATGTATGTGAATTGAGTTGAGATTGATTGTAAAAACTAATGTTTAATTTAATTGGGCATTCAAGAGTTACAAATAAGATTCATCCATAAATCTTTCATAAGAAAGTGGAGTTTGATGCGAACTGGAAAACAATAATTAAAAAATGAGATTTGAAGATTGTCAAATTATCTTATTTTGAAGTGAAGAACATTTTGTTATTTATTTTCATGTATTTATATACTAGTTTATTCGGATTTTATTATGTTGTCATTATTACTATGTTTCCTAATTCGTACGAGTTGATTAAGATTCCTATTGTATAATTATTTCTAAGTTTTATTATTTTATTAGTTACCTGTGTTCATTCTTTTGTTGTGTTTAGGATGATGGAAATCTAAGAAAAGGAAAGGAAAGTAAGAGAAAACAGATGAATTGTTAGTGTTTTGTATGTTTGCTTGGAGTGGAAATTAGAGGATTTTAATAGAAATGTGATGAAACCTCAACCCCTCCATTTTCCATCCAAAATAGGTTGAAATCAACATAAATAATAAGAAATAAACTGAAAGTACTAAAATATCCTCAAAGTGTACATCTTCTTCTTAATTGAAAGCATAATGAAGTTATTTCCTTACTTTATTTATTTTCTTTTCAATCCATTTTCTTTAATTTCCACTTTTTGTATCCAAACAAATATAAAAAATTCATTTTATTTTCTTTTGCTTCCTTCCATTAGCTTTCTGCTTTCTTAAAGTTTGTCAAACATAGCATTGAATCTAAGAACTATGTTCCTGTGGTATTAAACTTTATACCAAATTTCTAGATGCCTTATAGCCAGTGAGTCAAGGTTTTTCTCATACTAAAATTCATGATTCAATGTAATAAGTGGGTCAAACTCTTTCATATATTATTTTATACCGATCCTTTGAAATTTTGTATTCATTCATCACCTTTCAAATAATTGTGTTGAACAGAACAATCTGAAATATAAGTTCTCCAAAAGATAAATATTTTATAAACTACTTTGAATTATAAAGCACAGTAAATTCTGAAATGACCATTCCTGTGCATCTAGTTTTGAAAAAGAAAAAGAAAAAAAAAGAAAAAAGATAAGATAAATTAAGAATGGTGGCTTAAACTTCCTACTATCATATGTTCAAGGCCCTACCATGTCTCCTTTGCTTTAGAATAAAGTCATGAGAGCCTACTTTTTGAAAAATATATAATTCTATTTAGATACTATTTACTGCTTTATAAATTTCTCATAAATTACTGGCCTATAAGAATAAAATAAAATTAAAATTCCTTCTTTTTTGTTTTTATATTTAATTTTTTTGGTCAAAATAGAGAAAAATTCACAAAGAAAAAAAATGACAATAATAAAAATAACGATATTAGTTTTTGATACAGCACGAGAGAGTTATCTTTTTGCTTTTGCAGCACTAAAAACCACCTCCTAACAAACAAAATGGATAAGGCGGTGGAGCACTGGCCTCCACGCCAGCCACCGCGGTATTGCCAAACCAATCCAATTGCCCTCCACCACCACCACCATATCGACTCAAAAAACACTCCTCCGGCTGTGAAACAGCCAGGTTACCTCCAAATATCCCCGTCGGCGATGGATTAGCCGCCTGAACCATCCCCCAGTTATACTGCTCCGGAGAAGATTGACAAAATTATCAATCTCAAACCCTCCTTCCGGAGAAGAAATCACTCCAACGGTTCCTTCCTCCTCCTCCTCGGTCTTTATCGAGCTCGAAACCGCCATGCTCGACGACGACGAAGAAGACGCAGCGGAGGAAATCAGTAATCGCCGTTTCTTCTCTCCGATTCGCATTGTTCGATCTTTCTCGATCATCATTCGAGGTAATAACTCTGGATCTTCAACTACTTTATACAAGAAAGCCATCATTTGTTGAGGCCTGCGCTCTGTAGCTTCCAGCCTCTTGTTCATGCCTTGTACTTCTTCCTCCAGGACTCGCTGTTCTTGCCTCAACCTCGCGATCTCTGCAACTATGTCTTCATCGTCCATGTCTTCGATCTTCAAGTACGGGCTTGAGTTACTGCTTCGATTATGCTTTCTTCTCACAATGTTCTTTAGTAAATGGTTTTGACCTCGAAGGAAGTACTGGTTCGCGAATTCCCAGCGGTCCGGATCCACCTTCCTGAAGCCCTAAAAGCACAATAACACAGAAAAATAATCAAAATGTTCAATTGTTGAAGCATTTTTAATTTTTTTTAAATTCCAATATAGTAGAAAATATATGCTTAAAGCAAAAGGCAAATTAATTTTTTTAACTGAACAAGAAAAAGAGTAGACACAACTAATTTCGTTTAATTAAAAATTCTTTCTATTAAAATTAATATTAATCATTTTCCAATACTTATACGGTATCTTTCAGTTATCCTTTGCTACAAGTTTAATCGGTTGCTTTGATAATATTCGATAATTATAATTAACAGACTGCGACCGTCTCAATGAACACCGGAAAAAGTACTATCAGAAGAACAAGTGTGGAGTTTAATTAGAGCTTACATAGGTGTTCAATTGACGAACAAAGCTGGAGAAGTTGTTATGCTTGAAGTAAGCAGGTAAGATACGCTGGGAGAAATCCAGTGGATCCACAACGATGAAGCTGTTGCTAGCTCGTCCCCAAGTGATAAGCCCATCAGTCGTTGGATCATTCACCATCTGGTAAGTCTTCATAACGAACGGTGCGATTATATTGTTCCCCTCCATCCCATGTACACCTCCACAACCCCAAATGATTATTTCCTCTTTCTCTCTAGCTCTTTCTCTCTCTCTGCTTGAAAGTGTGTTTGCTTGCTTGCTTGGTTGTTTGTTTTCTTTTTTATTAGCTGCAACTCAAAACTAACTATGAGTTACATCAGTGTGAGTAAAAAGAAGATAGTAGGGACTTTTCCTTTTCTTTTTTTTTTTTTTCTCTTTTTTTCCTTTTCCCTTTCCGGGTGTTGAAGTGTGCTTCGTGTATATATATAGGTGATTGAAATTTATAATCTGTAGTGATGGGGGAAATTACGTGGCTGAAATCGGGATGGTTATGATATTTAGGCTGGGACCACCTTTTTCTCCGCTTTCATCATCTTTTGGTCCATCGTCATGTCCCCCCAGAGGTTAGATATTTTCAACGAACAGAGTAGGAACGGAGGGGCATCCTACAGTCCCTACTACCTACGCGCGGCTGCCGACGGTGGAGAAAATTAACGATAATATAAAAAATAATATTTAAATTTTTATAAAAAATTCAATGAAAGAGAATATATATATATATATATATTTAAAAACTTATTTTAGATACGTAATTATCTAAAGCTAAACTTTTAATTAAATTTTTACTAAAGTTCATATACTAAATTATTTAAAACTAAACTTTAAGTATTAATTAAATTTTTTGCGAATGTCATGCATCATTATTTATATTAACCCTAAAATTAAAAACACAGGAAGGAATTTGAGATATTCTTTTTCTTTCTATTTTCTCTCCGCTATCCAATTTTAGAGAAAAAGGGAAAGGAGGAAGTAAATGATTCGTGGGAAAATTTTCATGGTAGAATAGATCCATAAAAATCATGATATTCAAATTTGAAGAAAATGGCTGGAAATTTGAGTAAAAGTGCCTTTTTGACGTCAAAATAATTATGGTTCTATCTTATAAGAGTGCTATAATATATTAATTAAATTTAAAATTATATTATCAATTTACCTAGATAGCATTTGGTTTTACAATTTTTCATAATATTATCATATTCAATTTATAAAATATTTTTGAAATTGAACATAACTCTCTCCATGGAATTAGACAAAAATTAAAATTTTTGTCATTTATATTTCACGGTATAAAAATATTAGAACCGTATAAAAGTAAAATCTCCTAATAAAAATTTTATTTAGTACTGTCCAACACCATGTACACCAAACATAAAACAAAAGAAATGTAATATTTAGTATTTTTTGTATTCTATTATTCGGTTTTTGTTATCTTATTCAGTTCTTGCAACCAAATGCTACTCTAAACATGATGCTAACAGGTATTGTTAAGACACTATTTGATAATTTACCCCCAAAAAATTTAAAAAAAAGAACGAAAGAAAGAAAGTGTTTGTTTATATATTTTAGACAAAAGGAAAAATATACAATGTAAAGAGAAAATACTTTCTTCTTTTGGCGCCCATTGAGTGCTCCTACAAGGGAAGATATCATCATAAAAAAGGTTCATAAACATGTCAGGGCTCTTATCGAAACCTAAATGAAAAATATTACATCTTTCTTAGATTGGTTTTTAATGAATTTTGAAAGGTATTCTTCTTTTTATGACTTTTATAGTATGTAGTACACCTGGTGAAAAATGTTTATGAACGTGTCAAGATTTTATGAACCTAAATAAAAAGATTTTATACCTTTTGTATTAGCATTGTTTAATAAAAATTGAAAGATATAGTTCTTTTAAAGACTCTTAACAAGTAAGATGGTGGCATGTTGAATAATTACTCATTATTATTTAATATGTAACTGTAATTATCCACCACATTAGTTATACCAACTGAATATATTTACGTGTAACATGCGTTAAGAAAAAATTTTGAGAAGGCCCAATGCATTCTAATAAATACAAATGTTTTAGCATATGTACTATCCTTTTAGCTAAGATTTTATAGGTACGATCCTTATTTTTAGAGTAGATTATACATCCTTGCTTTTATTTATTTAAATATCTTTTTCATGTTGCATGTGACACGGTTATCTTTTTTATTAAACGAAAGCACAAATGTTGACACGGGATTTGCTAAACGTGTCCAGTATCCATAAGTAGAGAGCGTTGTCTTCTGGTTGTCACTTAAAGAGAGAGAGAGAGAGAGAATTAGTGGCCGGAAGGGAAAGTGGATAATAAAATTTTTATTGGTCAACACTTCGCCCGATGGCTCACAAATAATGTTGTCATTTAAAAAATGAGTTGGTGCTTCTACTTTCTATTTTAAGAAAGAAAATGCCCCCACTTGTTCCATATTTAGTGCGCATCGTCTTGGTGGGCATGGGAAAGGTAATTTAAGGGCCATCTCTTATTATTATAATAATCTTGAAAGTTTCCCGGCTTAACATATAATTAACAAAAAAATCTCTAAAGCCAAACATTCTTTTTTTCTTTTTGTGGGACTATGCTTTCAAGAAATAGATTCATTTAAAAGATGTCTTACATAATTTATAAAGTATGGTGGTACAAAACAGAATTATATTTATATATGTGTATGATATTAATATAAAGATGATATAAAGTATATTATTAAAACTAATACGAACACCTTTCTATTATCAACAAAAGCTTCTTTGCAAATCATGGTGATGGAACAAACTATATCTTATAATTCATTGGTGTAAACACAATACCTTCATTGATAGGACAATTTTGATAATCCTCTTTTCCACAACTCTAAACTAAATAACTAGGGAAAAAGAGAAGGAGGAAACTTTTAAAGACTTGTATCACTTTGTTGTTGTTTTGTTTAATATGAAAAATTACAAAAGCTTCAACGTTTGATCACATACTATTTACTTGAAAAAATTAGTGGAACCTCATAAAATTTAGAGAAATATGACGTATATTACTAAGTTGTTAATCTTTAATTTGATGTCAAAATTTAAATATATCCCAACTAAAACACCATATAATTAAAACAAAGTGAAGGACAAATAGATTGAAATCGATTTGAGTCTAAACGGTACAATACTGAACTCAAGTTCGACTTGTAATTTCAAAGCTTGAGCTCAATCAAGTGTAGGATTTTAAGCTCAAATTCGGCTAGAAATAATACCACGTAAGTTAGAGTTCGACTCGATTAAGCTTGTTTATAGACTTAATTAAAAAAACATTTTTAATTTTAATTTAAAGACATTAACACACAAACTTGATTTGAATTCAATTAATATTTATACTCGACTCAAACTCAATTAGGCTTCCGAGCTCATCTAGTTAACATACGAAACTTGAGTTCGGCTCAATAAACTACTCAAGTAGCTCAAGCTTGAACTCGACTCGACTGTCCTCAATTTGAACTCTGTAAATATCGAGCTGAGCTTGAGTAATTCGTGAACTAGTTTGATTCATTTGCACCTCTAGGACAAACTAGTATAAAGCCCCATTTCTCTTTATGAAAGGAACTAATATCTTATTTCCTTCTCATTTCACTTCTGATAGATTTTAGAAACATAAAATGCTCTCTCTTACTTCCTTCTCATGCTGTAACTCTCTAAAATTTTTCTAAACTCATACTTCAAGAGTAAATCAAGGAAAAGAAATGTCTTATTCCACCTAAGTATCAATTTACTTTTCATTACTATAATGCAATATGAATTATGCTAAGAAACTAATCAAAGAAAGATTTTAAGAACATATTAGTGTTTGTGAGAATATTTGTTGTGTGGCTTATATATTTTCCATGTGTGTATAATGCCTTAGTGCTTGTAATATGGTAGTATTACAGGGTCTAACGGTTTTTTTTTAATTGCTTTTCCAAAGACTAAGGCTACGAAAAAACTTATTCGAGCTTTTTAATGCTCGAAGTTAACCTATTTAGAAATTATCAAGTTCAAGCTCGAGTCGAGCTTTTTATTGAGTCTAAAATTTAAGCTCGAACTCTAGTAATGCATGAGTTTTAAAGATATCATAAAATCTAACTAACTAAATATATAAGACAATAAAAATATTAATAGTTATATCATTGGATAATGAATAAATGTTAAGTTATCTATGTTTATATATTATTTTAAAATTAGTTTATTTGTATAGATAAAGAAGCTTGTTTATCTAGCATGCTCACAAACTTACTTGCAAGTCTAAGTAAACTTACTTAGGAGTTGGCTTGTGAACATAGATTGAAGCTTAAGCTGAGTCGAGCTCAAACAGCTCACAAGTAACTCAACTCGTTTGTGGGCCTAACAAAGACTATTCTTGTAAGAGTTATTTTTATATTATGATGCTGATTGACACCATGACCTTTGACCATCCTGGGTGACCTAATGACTAGATATATTAGGGCTAAATCCAGGTCAAATACTTATGATGGAATTAATTGAGTTTTAAGCTTTGATGCCATTTAAGTAGAGAAGCATGTTATTAATATGATGATTATAAGTTGGTACAAGTTGAAACATATAGAAAGATGCTATCAACAAAATGCAATCATGGCTTGAGATTTTGTTGTGAATATGAGGTAGTGACTATACTACTAATGGCTAATATAGCGAGGAATCTAGATGAGAATATTTGACTTTCAATGTTAGTCCCAGGCATTATTCATTTAGTAATATTATTAGGATACTTGATAATGTTTACCCTTTACTTAACCATAAGATAGTTAACTAGGAGTTACAATTGATGTATGCTCATGTTGATGTGTGTATAATATATATATATATATATATAGGGTTATTATCACATTTGATACTTAAATTTTATATATTTTTACAATTAACTATATAGTTTTAAAAGTATCAATATAAAACCTAAACTCTATCCAATTTAAACATTAACACGAATTTTGGCAAAGATTTCAATCAGCTATTGTTCCAAGCAGACAATCATTAGCAAAGATGGCAATCCAATAAAGTGATCCATACGTAGTAGGTATCATAGGCCTTTAATTCATTGGTTTTATGCCTATAAGACAAAACACAGTTAATTAGTGCTAGAGGGTTGTTTAGCACGACCACTCCGATACTTAAGTCAGTAAGTGTGAATGGATAAACCAATAGCAAGATGGTTAAATAGTTATGAGAGTGAATATACCTTCCTTGAACTTTGTTGGCGTATTTATAATAGTAGTCTCAGCATTGATTGGGCAACTAGATCAACTCGAATAAGAAAGTTGCCCTTGATTATGGGGTAAATTACACTAAAAGGCATTAAGTTTGAGGATAAGTTTTTTTGAAGTATCAATGTTTTAAGTAGTTAAAAAAAATGTATAAACGTTTTGTAAAGTTCATTTAAGGTATCAACTTTTGGATTTATTTGCAATTAAATCTCTTAAATTTTCCATCAGTAGTTAATTGTTGATATCTTATTTGAATAACTTTGCCAAATATTAATAACTCTTTTTAACCACTCAAAACATTAATATTTTTTTATATAATTTATCTTCTATGAAAGTGCATCCAAAAGGACTTACGAGTGTACTTCATAAATCATGATGCCTTTTCAGCGACTACAACACTAGTTTGGGATAGCTAGCAAGTTGGCTTACATTCTTAAAGAAAACAAATGACCTTAAAGAGTCACAATGAGATCAGGAAGAGATAGTCAAACCGCCGTTGAGCAAGATAGTTCTATTCAATCGTGCAATCTTCACCTAAAGTCATCCATAATTTACTATATGCTCTAAATAGTTCAGCTCATAGTTCAAATAGATTGGCTCATAAGTTAACAAATTAGACTATAGCATAAAGGGGTTAGGTAGTGTCTAGAAAGCCCACGACTAAAATTGTCTATCAACATTTTCCATCCAATCTCTTTGGTGACAAGTCAGAATGGAAAGTTAAATTTTTGATGAATTGCTTAGGTCGATGTTCGACATGCCTTAGATACATTATGAGAAAACACCAAAGAGATTGAGGCGTAAAAGAGGGTTGTAGAGTTTCCTCCAGAATGGAGCAACTCAGTGAGCAAATGAATTGAAGTGAACACCCGTCCTGAAACAAACAAGAAAGCTTCAATGTGCTACCAATAGTAGTATGAATTAATCTACTCAATTTGGAGATCTACCGAACTATAATAATTTAGGCCCTCAATTTTTGAATTGTGTTGCATTATGCCAAGCCAACAAGCAAGGGGCACGATTTAGCAGTGATTGCTTCTGCCATTTAGGTATGAGCTATTTAAACCAAGTGCTCACAGTTTTTGTGAAAAATGCTTGAGAACGCCTTACACATTATGGCATTGTTAAAGCCTTATAAAAGCATATGGTTTTAAAGTATGCAATATGATCCCTGAGACTAGTGCTACTGTTGTAACCATCTAGAAAGGGAAGGCAAAGTTTCATAGGAAAAGGTTCCTTTTTTAATCACCTTGGAAAAATGGCTTGTAGGACGTGATGGAGATCTTCTTGTTGATATACTTTCCTACCTCATTGTTAATCATTTCACAAAATATTTTTTCCTTCATAACAGATGGTCTTTGTTAGAAGCTTGCGCTCAAAATTTTTTATAGGCACATGAGTTAGCTATCCATTTACTGCATCCAATTGAGTAGTAGGCACAAAAGTGTAACTTCAACCATCTATAGCTTGCATTTGCGAGCTTACTTTTAGGGGTTATTATCTTGTCAGGCTATTGCCAATAAAGCTCTAAGCACTTTATTTTCTGCAGCACTTCTTAGTATGGGCAGCTATGTGCTAGTACATTTGTTTTAGTGCTACAAACTACTCCTCAAATAGGGTAAGAGCCTCATTAGTGTTTGTGGTAAACACTACTATGTTCAGGTTAGTGGCTTCATGTGCCTAATCCCTTACAGAAACTGTTCATGAGTAGTAGTCTTGCACTTTGTTTTCTAGCCATCTTATTGGTGGTTGTTTGAGTCTACAAGAAAGTAATGGTTCTTTCCCATAGATGGTGTTAGATGTCTAAAGTAGGTTTCACCAGTTGAGATGTTAATCCACTAGAGCAATAATCCAAACATATCTGGCCTCATAAGCATCTGATTCACTAGTTCTAGGCTTACAAATAGAACACAGTCAATAAGCAATGGGGGTTTGTGCAATGTAACCCCTATGATGATTATGTCAACAAGTATTAACAGACAAACCAACAACAAGATGATTAAATAGTAATTAAAGTGAACTACTTTCCTCTAACTCTCTTGGGGGTATTTATTGTAATAGTCTCATTAGGGATTAGGTAAGTACATTGACCTGGAAAAAGGAAATTACTTGCTAATTATTTTAAAAAATGCATCCAAGAAGATTTAACAAGTGCACCATCATAAATTAAGAAGCCTTTTATAAACTATAGTGTAAGTTGCAAACAACTAGAAAGTTAGACTACTATCATGAAGAATCCTAGTGACCTTAGCAAGTTATAGTGAGATTATGGAGAGACAACTGAATTGATGTCGAGTGAGATGGTTCAATTTGGCTTTGTGATCCTTATCTAAGGCTACGCTTGACCTACCATATGCTTCGTATAGGTTAACACATAATTTAAACCAAACAAACTGTGGGCTAACATATCAGCTCATAGCATAAAGAGGTTAGATTGGACTTGGGTGCCCATAATCGAAATTGTCTATCAACAGCTACTTAGCTTTACTCATTTTCACAATTTACTACCTTACTCGAAAACTATAGATGATCTCAAGAAATTTATAGATAATAAACAGGTATTTTTAAACTTGAAGTGGTTAATTATACAAATTGGTAAAATTAAGTATCAAATGTGACATTTACCTATATTATATTATATTAAAAAAAAGACTCCATTAATTTTATCTTATAGTTTAATTTCCTTATCCTTAAGTTAGATTTTCCATTATCTATAATTATTGAAAATTGGCTATCTTTTTTAGGGTTAGTTAAGTAAATTGTCTAAGTACCGCATTCCATTAATAACCCACTACTAGCATTATCTCCTTTTTGTTTCCCCATTAATACAGCATCCCTCTATTCCCTTTAATCTCAATCCCATCAAACTGTCTTTGCCCTATTAAGTAAAAGAAAATGCCAAACCATTTTTTTAAAGAAAATATTTTCAATTTTTTTTTACCCTTTTCTTTATTAATGTTTTGGACCACTTATATTGTCACACCCCAATGACAACCTACACATGACAATCTTGTCATACACTATACTAAAATCTAAGACTAACATTCATTACTCAAAGGCTTCTAATAGTGTATAAGACACACAATCAACCTATAAATGCTATTAGAATACGTCAGATTCCCATATAATATTGGTCAACAAATGAAGAGTGACACTATAAAAAGATAAAATTAAATATAAATTTGGGGTTATAGACCCCACATATATGTACGAAAGTGCTAATAAGTAACAATATTCAATACAAAACTATATACATAATTAGGACTCTCAACAAAATAGGCTAGTGATTATGAAGTGAACTCTCCACTCATCTCACTCATCCCAAAGCTCCTAAATGCTTACTTGGGGTCGTCATTGTCCAGATGTTACCTACAGCATACCCCACAAAAGTAACATACTATGGGGATGTAGATAAAACTAGCCTAATGATACTAATCTTATATCATATCTTCCATGCAGTAATTGAGCAAGTAATTCAATAAAAAATATGCCATACATGATCAAACAAATTATTACAACACATACATGTGATCGTTCGGTAACTACATACAAAATGGATTGACACCCTTCGTATCAAAGGTTAAGAAGTCATGAGATCACATGATCAATCATACCTCGAATGGTCTGGGAAAAACAATCAAAAACGAAAATTCAAGTGTCATGGAGAACCATCTTGACATGATACAAATAAAGAAAATGATGATAATATAAAGGAAAACTTTTTGAACTTAAAAAACACTAATCCTTAGGTAGGAAAGTGGATACATCTCACACCCTCAGCGATGACACCATGAAGTCTTTACTCCCTAGGCCACAGTTCTCAACGCAAAAAAATGGGGTCTTTGGTACTTTTATAGCCCTAATTGCAACCCACCTAGCCATCGCATAATGGTAATAGCTCTCCATAAATGCGAGTTATCCATTGCATAATCTATGTGCTCAATTTAACCCAGATATTTATTAAGTTTGTTTAAGGCGATAAAGTAGTAATAATTTAGATACCTGCCTTGCAATATATATGCATCAATGATCGAATAATTATATAATTGAAGTGTTTTCACAATTGTCAAAACAAATCAAGCACATGTACGTGCTCATTTCTTTATCTCGTAGAATTTCAACTAATGACATGCACAAGAAAATACGATAATCATAGATTAAGTAATCACTCTGTCTTATCTACTACCTATTCAAAGTAATATTCTAGTAATTCTAAGTTTGAATCCGAGTCTCCTAAATAAAATTATAATAGAATACAATTGTTACTATAGATTTTTAATACAATAAACTAAATATTACACTATTCTCTATCCAAAACCGTTATTATCACCGGCTTCGAACAATTTTCCTATTTAATGGAATCTATTTCATTTTACAAATGACTTTTTAATATTTATAATCATTCTCACAAGGATCTTCGTGTTAGGCTTAAAAATGTGGTTATAGATTATCTATAATTTGAATTTCATAGAAATTGGGATGGTTTGTAAGAAGAATTGAAGTCATCTAGCAAATTTTAGTTTAGCACGTACATCTCTATTAATCTTTCTAGATTTTCAACATGTATAGATTCCATTGAGACTTATATAGTTATTTTTCTAAGGTTTTGTGTGAATTTTATAGTTAGGGTTTAATTTATTTACATTAAGGTTACCTGATCTTAGTTTAATAATTAGATTAATGTTGCAAATGGTATCTAAACTTTAACAAAATATGCAATTAAGTACATGAACCCTAAAATTGATTAATTTAGTATCTAAAAGAACTTTTCGTGCACGTCAATAATACCTCTATGATATTGATTAGTGCACATAAAAAGTTTTTTTAGGTATAAAACTAATTAATTTCAATGTTCAGCTACTATATTGATCAATTTTAAAGTTTTGATATCTAATTGCATATTTTTTCAAAGTTTAGATACCATTCACGATATTGATCTTTAATCATTTAAGGTCTTGGGAAAATCTGTTAAAAAATTTCTATAAGTAGTTGACTTAAATGAACTAAAAAACCTCAAGGGTTTACATATAGTGCAAATGTTAAACTTGGTACCCAAACTTTGGATGAAAGTTCAACTTAATACCTCAACTTTGGAAGCAGTTAATTTAATACCTAATCAAACTTTTTATGACTATTTTTATTAGGGCTGGGCAAAAAAACCGACCGAACCGTAAACCGAACCGAACCAAAATTTCAGTTCTTTTTTGAAACGGTTCGGTTCGCGGTTTGGTTCATTGAAGAGCAAACGGTTCGCGGTTCGGTTCGGGACCATGAACCGAACCGTTTTATATATTAAAAAAATTAAACATATTATTTTTACTCTTAATTGTTTTATTAATGGTACATATCTATATCACAAATTTTAAAAACGATTAATTTTTTTAAATAAATTAATTGTTTTTTAAATTTTTTACTTAGATATGTGTTAGTCATTAGAATAAAATTAGATTTTTCATAATATGTTTCAATTGTTATGTTATCTATAAGTAAGATAGAATTTAGAATTTAAAGTCTAGTATTCTAACTGAAAAAAATTAATTGCTGTAAAATTTTTTTACTTAGATATGTGTTATTCATTAAAATAAAATTAGATTTTTTATAATATGTTTTAATTGTTATGTTATCTATAAGTAAGGTAGATTTTAGAATTTAACCTCTAGTATTCTAACCTCTGCATATTTCTTTTCCATTTGTCTTACTAATTAATCTAGTTTTATTATTTAGTTACTTATTGATTTATATAATTGGTAATATGTTAGTTAAAAGCATACAACGAATTACATTTTATGTCTTATATTGAGATAAAGTCTAGTATATCATTGTAGTTCAAGATAATTCAAAAAAATGAGACTAGTCATAGTTATAATTTTATAATGGATGAAATCTTTTCCTTCCTATAAGTTTCACATGTTTATTTGATAAATGATTAATTTTAAATATTATTGTTTATATTTGCATTAGTGATAAGAAATATGTAATTAAACTTTTTCGATAGAATATATTTTTTATTTTATGAAAAAACGGTTCGAACCGTAAACCGAACCATATCGGACCGTTTTTTTTTCGGTTCGAAAAAATTACGAACTTAACCATATAGTTAGGTTCGAATTTAAAAGAAAAACCGAACCGTAAATTATGGTGCAGTTCGGTTCGAGATGCAAACCGAACGAACCGAACCGTACCGTGCACACCCCTAATTTTAATGATTAACTTAACACCATTTGCTCTATTTTTATACATAACAGAGGGCAGCATATCATCACAGCATGAAACATAGCAAACTGTGTTAGTAAGGTAGTAAAAATAGCCAATAAAACTTTGATTAATTATTAAATTAACCACTTCAAAGTTCATATGTCAAATTAAAATTTGTGCAAAGTGTTTATGTACTACATTTGACGTTATTCACTAGCCAAAAAGAATTTTGACATTTTTCTCTTACATATATGTGTAGATTATAGGGTAAATTATGCTCAAAGGTCCTAAAGTTTGAAGGTAAGTTCATTTGAGGTCCTAAAATTTGGAGAAGTGGGTCAATTAAGATCTCCATTGGCATATGTCACAACGTGACAAGTCTTTGGGGTTTTAATTTCTCTTATTGACATATGTCAACGGAGACCTTAATAGACCCACTTCTCTAAATGTTGGGATCTCTTTTGAACCACTCGAAACGTTTGAACCTCAAATGAACTTACCCTGAACGTTTGGATCTTTCAATGTAATTTGCCCATAGATTGTATCATATATCATGCATAAACTCAATATGATAATTTTTTTATGACTTAAATTTGATTTAATTTTTTTTATATTTTATGCCTATTTGTATGTATATATCTATGGATAAATTTCGCGAATGGTATCTCAATTTTGAAAAAATATGGTACCTGAATCTTGAAATTGATCAAGTTAGTGCCTGAACTTTGAAATTAATCAATTTAATACTTGAAATAATTTTTTTTGTCCACTAACCAATATCACAAAGATATTATTCATGTGCACGAAAAGTTCTTCTAGGTATAAATTGATCAAATTTAAATATTAATTACTAAATTGATCATTTTCAAACTTTAAATACCTTATTGTATATTCTGCTAAAGTTTAGGTACCATTCACGATATTGGTCCTATATCTATATAATCTTGTTCTTAATCTTGAAAATGACTAGATCCTCTCTTAGTTACAAATTAGGTTCTCAAAGTACTTTATAGTAAATTGACAAGTAAATTTATATTTTGATAGCTCACCTCACAAGATTAGTAGGACACAATAAAATATAATAATAATTTATGTAGAGGGCTAATCTGATTATGTTAAAATATTTGATTTCTCTCTTGGGCTAAGTGACAAAACTTAAAGGATCAAATTCATATTGTGGGATGACTTATGAGAGATTTGACATGGTAGGTTGAAGTTAGGATCGTTGAACTGACATGTCCACTCTTAACTTTTCTTAGAGAAGTTCATGCACTTGAAAAAAGCTCTCCATGGGCCTAAACTTAAAATAAGCTCGTGGAAGGGTCTTAGCATAGGGACTCATCTTAGCTATTGGCACTCTACGCAATCCAATGAACATTGTCAATAACCAAACTGTGTAAATACCATGTCACGTTTGGTATGCGAAAATGAATACAAAATGGAATCACAATTCTGGGTCATATTCTCATTCTTATGTTTGGCTGTATTTTTAAAAGATGGAATCGTGATTCATAGGAATCAATGATTTCGGCTTTGAAAAGGAATTTGATTTCGCCTTTGAGAAGGCGGAATCGCAATTCTATTCCTTATTCATAAATGATTAATATTGAATTGCATTTTTATCATCCTATTTATTTATTATTCACCTTAATTACTAGGGATATTTTTTATAAATAACATATCAATTTCATTCCATTCAATGATGTATCCAAATAAAGGAATGGATTTATCATTCCGTCTCTCATCACATTCTAATCCATTCATCCCATTCCAATCCAATACATTCCTGCATACCAAATGCGACATAAGGGTTCTTCTCACTAGATAGATTTTCAAAGATTTAGAGAAATGCTACCATGTTGTCAGATTGTAATCTTAGAGATCAAACGTGGTTTAGGACAAAGAACAAATAGTCTCTTTCCAAAAACCATAGAGTTATGCTACATAGCTCCTTCACATGTCATGTGTGCGCTCGAGCTATCTGAAATTGCTTATTCCTCTACCTATCACATGTGCACTCGACTCCTTTTCCTATCATCTCTTCCTAAGTTATCTTTGCATGTTATTACCAAGTCACTCATCTAAAATCAAGTGTAATGCAGCCAAAAGCTACACACATGTGATCATTACAATCAAATCCACCCATCTATAATTTATAATGTAACTTGTTACTTATTATTCATAAGCACGTAGTTACATCAATGCAAATTTTGTGCTACATTTGAAAAGTCTTTCAAGGAAATGAAAACATAAAATACCCCAAAACCTTATTTAAATCAAAAATAAATTTTTTAAAATTGAAATTAATCAAATGAGTTTTGGAAATGAAACTTTAGGAATTCAAGGTCTTTTTACATGCTCCTCCCAAATTTTGTTTTTTGATGTAGAAGATAGTTATTCATCAAAATGGTATATGAATCTAAAGGATATTCTTTTTTATTATCATTGGATTTCCAATAAAGAGGAGAAGTTGTATTAATCTAAAAATCATTTTTATTGAACAAAAATATAATACAAATCATTTATAAAAAGGGTAAATATCATAATCGGTAGCTTAAAATTTGTCAAATAATACATTAGTTATCTAAACTTTAAATATATCAATCTATTACCTATAAATTTTTTAATGTTGCATATAGTATTTGAATTAAGTTATTATTTGAAAAAAAAAATATGTAAAGTTTGAATAATTAGATGCAAAAATAGGTAAGGATTAGGTTGTTAGTTGTAAACATAAAAAGATATTTTGATACCAAATTGACATATTCAAACTGTAGGTAATTGCAAATATGGAGAAAGTTTATATACCAAATATAGCATTTTCCCTTATGAAAATTAAAAATGTTGAAATTATACCATGAATAAACATAAAATCTAAGATCTTGTGTTGAATTACTTGATCACTAAAAATTGCTAATGTAAAAGAATCCTATATAAGTTGATAAAGGTCTCTTTTTTTTTTATCATCTTTTTGTCATTTTGGCTTCATCTTTTTATTATTTCAAACCGACTGTTTGTCAAAAAACAGATATTAATGAAAACTAATCACTTTTACTCATAAATCGATCAAACAAACAAGATACTGATATGAAACAGATATGATACAAATATTGATGAAAAACAAAACATCCAAACATACCCTAAGCACAAATAAGATAAACATGAATGAAACAACACATGAAACATCACATCTCACAGAAATGTGGACATATATGATCTTCACTATTTTAAAAATAAAAGTATGTGTCTTTTAGGCTCTAAATGAGAATAAGTGATATAATTTTATGTTTTAAAAGTAGTAAATCTATTTTTCTTTAATGAAAGATAATAATAAATTAAAAATATCAATATTAGAAGAACATTAATGTTAAAGTTTTTCTTCTTCTTTTTTTTATAAATTTAAAAGAAGAACTATGATTGCCTTGATTCCTTTAAAAGATAAGTATGCATTCATTATAAAGTAACCTTACCTAAAAGACACAAATATATCCATATATATATATATATATATACGCGCGCACACGCGCGCGCACACACACACATATAGATATATTTCATTTCTTGATTGTGAATTGAAAAATTTTAACTTTTAATAGCTTTTTATTGAATCCTGTAACCTTTTTTTTCATTCTGTTAAAAGTGACTCTCTTAATAAATTTTAACAATAACAATTTGTATTAGATAAGAATCTCTTATCATAAGTTTAAACTAAGAATGAAAGTTATATGGGAAGAATTTTAGTTGAAGTTATAATTTTATTTTCTAGTATAATTGGACACTATAGGGACAAAAAAAATACCAAGTTAGTGATCAATGAGCCTCCATGAGTGAGATCAAATACTTATTTGTTGAACTAGTGCGATTAACTTGAATTTTGATGAGGAAATATATCGCTCAATAACTCAATTGTTAGATTTAAATTACACTCAATTAGCAAAACTTGAGTATAATATGATAAGGTTTTGTTATGCAATCATATATGTTGTATTTGCATACTTTTACTTATTGCAAGATGTAGGTACATTGTAGCTGGCATCCGTATGCTAGATATGTCTCAGGGCATGACATCCGAATGCTAGCATGACTAGATGTCTGGTCATGTGAACTATTAGCTAGCACTTGGATGCTAGACATGTTTCACATGATTAAAATGTTTCGAATCATGATACAGTAGGTTAATATCCAAATGGGGGGGATATCTTATGGCATCCAAACATTGTCTATGTTCATAACTCTCTATCTACATTTATAGGTCGCATCCATATGGTATCTTCTAGCGTTTAGGTGCTAGTTGATGAAAACTAGCCGTTTGAAGCATTAAATGCAAGGGAAAAATAGGGAGAAAAAAAAAGGAACACTTTGTTTTCCTTGAATGGCTATAAATATGAGTTGTTGGGAATAATTAATAGACTTAAAAGAGTTAATTACATGCAAACAAACTTTGCATCAAAAGTACTTATTAATTTTTTGTTTCTCGTCAATTAGTTTTGCAAAATTATGAGAAACTTGAGTAGTGCCATTGAGTGTATCCTTGCAAATTATTGTGAGGTATTACTCTAGCTTATTTTTTAAGAATTAAATATTGTTAAGTTGTGCCTCCTGTGATAAGAAATTAATTGTAAATGCATAACTCTTATGAGGTTTATTTGTGCATGAATTTGTGTTTGTGTGTGTGTAGCTTCTTGGGAACAATTTATGTTATTGTTAATAAAGTTCTTGTAAAGTCCTCCATTATAAGAAATTTGTAGAATCATGGAGACTAGGGTCGAACTAAACTCCACATTAAAACCTGACTTTGTCTCTATCTCTATCTCTTTTATTTATCACAATTTACATTGTTATTATTCTTATACATTCTAATTTAGTAAATTGCCTCGTTTAAGCATTGAATTGTAAAAAAGATAAAATAGTTATAAAATTCAATTCATACCCCTTGAGTTTTACCCTAGGTGTTAGATAGATTTTAACATTATTTCCCATAGATTCCCTTGATCACTTATTCAAGAGGTTCAACCATGAACAATATGGGTTCATATTATAAAAAAATAGTATTAAAGAAAAGAATGCTCTTTGTCTCATGCACACACATAGACACACATAAAAAACTTTCTTAACAAAACCTAACAATTCAAGGTAGTCATGATCTTCATATTTCCTCAATTATCCTAAGACTACAAATTCATACTATTGATTTCAATATTCATAGATATTTTTTTTTTATTTCAATGAGAATCTTAAATCAACCTCCTATTGTTTTCATCATCATTGATCCATCCTAATCCAAAATCAAAAGTTTACTTGCACAAATCCAACAAATTTGAAGAGATCGTGACAATTAAGATATCTGTTCGTTGATAGATTTTTTAAATAAACAGCTTTCACTTTATGTATTTATATATATATTTTTTATTTTATTATTATCACCTTATGTGAGATTATGTCATTATTTTTAAGTAATTTATTATGCTTGCCAGTTGGATGATTTTTGTTTGTATAGGAGATATAGTTGAATAATTTGACTTTGAAAGGATATGTCGATTTATCTTATTAGGATCTTATACCTTCAACCATCTATTTATGAATCTTTTCCTATTGATTTATTTGATTGATGTGTCATTTCTTTATTAAATGAAATTCATCTTTATTGGCCACAATATATATATATATATATATTGAAAATAGGCTACTTGTGTCTCTCATAAATATCTAACTTGCGGTGAGCTTTAGCTCATCTTTCAAACCCAAAATTGTAAATAGTTCACTTTGGCCTACATATTCTTACACTTACCATAGATTTTCATAGTTATTATCATGACCCTATGATATGGGGTTTAGTAGGATGGCCTAAAATCACCATAAGATGAGTGCACCACAACATGAGGATTGTTTTGTAAATCAAAGTTTGCAAAGACTAATTATTATTCTCTCTTTGTATTATATATATTTATTTATTATGAAAAAAGCAAAAATTAGAGAGGCTGGTGTTCTAAAGTCCAGCAAGACCATAAAGAATAAGATACTTTACCAAAAGTTAAAGTAAGGTAAACCTAAGTTTTTCTATTTACTATTAAGTGAAATCACTAAAGGGTAAAAGGAAGTTTTAAGAAAGAGTAATAAAGTTTTAAATCTTTTCTCAACTAAGCTTAACCTATTGGCTTCCTAATCCTCTATCTAACCTTGCTAGATTTTTGGTATGCTCTGCACTCGGATCCCATCCTCATCTCAGCTTTTGATTTTACCTACAAAAGCAAAGTGTTAGGGAGTCAACTACATCTATCTAAGTGAAGTTTCCCTCTTACTATGCTTTCAAGCATGGTTATCAATAATAAGTAAATTACATCAGAATGTCACACGTTTGGGGTTAAGTTCATTTTAGGTCATAATGTTTAGAGAAGTTAGTCAATTGAGGTTGCCATTGACACGTATCAATAAAATAAATATTTAATTAAAACTTAAGAAACCCTACTTTTAAGGCCCCATTGACATGTATCAATAAAAGAAATATTTAATTAAATCTCATAAGATACTTTTCTAAATGTTATGACCTTTTTTAAACTTTTCAAATGCCATGACCTAAAATGAACTTACCCCCTTCCGGTACCCTATCAATAAAATTAACATGGGCATTTGCAATGAAACAACAACATGAGCAAACATATACAATCAATTGGATAGATTGTATATGGTGCGGATTTATGCCCTCCATGACTTGGGTTAGAGAATACATTGCGAAGGTCTACACAATCAAAGCAAACCTACCATGTTCGGGTGCTTGAATCCTAAGCTAACTGTAAGACCATTCAAAAAGGATTTTTGTATTTGAAAATAAATTCCTCAAAAATGATTATAAAAAGCTGAGATGCTAAATAATATAAAACCTGCAATAAGGTCCTCAACATGACTCTACAGAGGAAATCGTCTTCCTTGAACAATTTAACTCTAACTCTACAAAGCACGGCCTATGAACATTATCATGTGAGTAGCTCATCCACATTTAGAGCTGGAAATAGTGGGTAAACACGGCCTGCTTTGGCCCACAAGTTAAACAAGCCTTTTAAACAGGCTAAGTCTTCTCGGCACGGGTCTGGCCCGCGGGCCAAAATTATTTTTTTTTTATTTTAAATTTTTAATGTTAGTTTATGTGAAAAATAAAATATTTATATATTTTAAGATTTGATATATATTAACGACTAATTTTATTGCTATTTGATTATTTATATATAAAAACAAGCTTTTAAAATGATTTATTTAATATCATATTATGTTTAAATCAATAAATACATATTTTAAAAAGTGTTATAATACTTGTGGTTCATGTATCAACTATTTTTTTCTATAACATACATAAATAATCACTAAGATGTTATATTATTTTTATTTTTAAAGTTCTCCTCTTTTTGTTGTTGTTGTTGTTTTTTTTTTTTTTTAGTGGCTCGCAGGCCAACCCGGCCCAACCTGCTTTAGTCTGTAGGTTAAATGGGCTGGGCCAATTTGACTTGCTTTCAAACAGGCCAAAAAATTTTAGCCTCAACCTGCTTTTTTAAGCGGGTTGGTGGGCCGGCCTATGGCCCATATTTCCAGCTCTATCCACATTCCTTGCGTGACACAAGCTAATCTCCAAATAGGATGCATGATATGCATGACCGATTGATTAATTGAGCCAAATAGTTTATAATCAATTTTAAAAAGATTAACTAATTTTTGCAAACCCTCAAGCACGGTAATTCATCTACATTACTCAAGCAATGGCATTATCACCTTTATGAAGGATTTTTCACAACAAATTAATAGATAGCAAACATATGCAAGTCAAACCCAATCTACATTACGCACCATGGATTTCATGCTTTTATATCTATTTTAAGTAGCCCAATATGATTACAATCACAAATCAATACAATAGCCATTAGAAAACCTACTTTGCCATGTCATGTCATGAGTCAAAATAAACTTTGGGATACTCCGACTCCAAATCAATTTAAAAGAACTAAAATTGAAAATATGTGATATGGTATAATGAGAAGTGAAAATTGGTATATTGGTATTGTCGAGTATGGATTTTTCATTTCTGATTTGATTTCTTTTAATCCGATTTGTACCAAACCCTAACCCATTTGATATAAACATTCGACTAGGAATTAAAAAAAATTACTTTTATATAAAATTTAAGAGTCACCACCTAATCAAAATTGGGAAAAAAATTATAAGTTATGATCAATGGGTTGATTGATCTTAACTTAGCCACTAATTTGCAAAAAAAAAAAAAAAAAAAAAAATTAAAATCAACTTTGATAAACAAAAAATTTTTGGATTCAAGGGCTACCCAATTAAACCATATGGTTACCACCTTGAATTCTTTAATCAAATTGTCATTCCTTTAATGTTCTAAAATGTGTTGAAATTTACAATATTTACAAAGTGGCAAAACAATATACAATTACATATACATTATGGTTAACAATTGTGTTTATTTTGTTGCAAAGTTTTAGTATTGATGAGCTAATTAAAATTTACAAGGTATAATATTTACAAATGGCTAGATTAAAATTTATAAAGATATAATTATTAATATTTATAATGAATTGCGAATCGAATTAATATTTACAAGATAAGAAAAAAAGAAAAGCTATTTTATTTTTAAAGTCGCCTTCTAGGTACCTACGAACCTGCATATCAGAATCAAACATTACGTGGTTTTTTAAACAAAATTGGTGGGTTGGTTTGTTTTAAATTGCTAATTCTTTCACTTTAAGTTGATTAATTTTTATAATTTTTTGTCAAGAGAAGAATTTTTACTTGTCATGAATCCTATAGACCTATCCATTTCTCATCTTTTTTTTTTTTTATTTTAGAAAATAGGTTTTTCTAAGTGATAAAAAAATCATATCATTATTTTTTTTCATTTATTTATTCTTTTACCCTTTTGTATTACCTTTCTATTTCTTTTATTATTTCTTTTTTTTCCCTTATATTTCTTTTACATTAATTTTTCAAAAAATAGCAGCTTACCTGGATGAAAAGCACGAGCATGGGTCTAGATTTCGAGTCGAATGGCATAGATTCGAACTTGGGTAACTCGAACTAAGAGCAGCAGCCAGCTAGATTAAGAACCATCAACCTAACAGTGAGGGCTAATGAATGTGTCGAACAAAGGCTTTAGGATATGATGTAGACTCTTGTACTATTTATTTGGTCTAAGTATGGTCAGAAGATGGTTGAAGCATATCCTAATTACTTCAAGGGTTGCTCAAGCTATCAGTTCAAAAGCTTGCACTACTAAAAATCCTTCAGCGACCTCCTAATTCCTCAAAATTGCTTGCAAAAATAAAATTTTAAAAAAAATTCGAAACCCTAAAAGTTAATAGAATCTTGACTTCAACTAGTATGAGTGGATTTCTAAGTAATTCTTAATGTTGGAAGCATTGTGCGAGCTCCTATTTATATTGTAGGAGCTCCAATCGAAGTTGGAATGTATCAAAGATTGCGATCTCAAATATCTTTAAATTAGGGCTTAAATCCTCAATTGTTGGAAAAAAAAAAATCAAGATTTCAAATATTTTATGGATAAAATTAAATGATATGATGATTTTGATCAATCTTAAACACTCAAGAAGCTTGGAAAACATCTGAATTTGCCCAAATTTGAGTAAGATTGTACGGAGAAAAATTCGAGTCACATAGTTTCCCTAAATTTCTTGCTTCATTTTCATACTTGAAATCTATGAATTGAGACCAAAATTCATAATGCTCCAGAAATGCTTTGTGATTTCATCATTAATTTGGTGAAATCACAAAAAAATATTTGCAAAAAATGGCCCAGAAGTGGTTGCTATGAACGTGGAAGGCGTGGGTGTTGTGCTCTAAGGAAGAAGATGAAGTGTTGTCCTCCACGATGTTATTGACTTTGCCCAATCTCAAACTACCACGTGGCACTATGCTAGATGAAAAAATAAAATGCTTCTTCTACCTTCACCATGGTTTGAACTCCTGACCTTTTTCGTGCATAACGGTGACTCATTCATATAAGTTATTGGCTTGTGTCTTAATTTTTTTTTTTTTTTAGCAAGTCAATTATCTATAAAGCTTTGCATCTAAGCCAATCAAATAAGCCAACTTATTATGACCCATTTAATTGGGTCCATGATTAAAATCCATATTTTGTTAAGCCCAAAATTAATCTTTTTATTATAAACTTTCTCTCTCTCTTTTTGTTTTGAAAAATCTTTAAAATTTTAATCTTAATATAATATTTATTTTATTCATGTTTAAAGCCTTATTGACGCCTCTAATTAAACCTTTCAAGTCTTACAATGTATCAACCTATATTCTATTTCTTAATCGATTGACAGACAAATGTACTTATCATTTATTAATATTAATAAGCATGACAACTTCAACAAGTTTGATAGGTATGACTGCTTTAATTATTAGATTTTGAGCCCAAACTTGTCATGCAAAACAATCTCACGGGGAGAAACACGCGCTGTGGAAGAGCGTGAGGAACAGAGGGAGGCAACATTTAAGAAAAAGAGCAATAGATGAGCCAATAGCAAGATGTAATATATGAGGCCTAAACAGTGGGGTAGATTCGGTCTCTCGAGGAATCCGATTTTCCCTCTCTGTTTTTTTTTTTTTTTTTTTTAAATATTATAATAATTTTTATATTTTTACTTTTTCAGCTGAAATCCTGAGGATGCTCGTGCGTTTGCTAGATGATAGCATCTAAAGTGTGCCAATAGGAAGTGGCCACGTTTGGGACCCACAAGCTTTCAAATAATGTTTTGGCTGCTAGTGTGTGGTGCTTGGCAGGTGGGGAACAAATCATTATTTTATGTAATCTACGGCTACGGTTTCCCCTTTTTATTAAATTTATTTTCCTGTTGTGGGGTGTCAGTTAAATTTCTGGTGACCAATAAGTCATTTGAATATTATTATGATTATTATTATGTATTTCATCGGATGGAATAAGCGGTTGGATCAAGTATGCTGTAATTCTATAAAGGTGGTAACTGGGCTTTGTCAATCTGTGTATTTGCCAATCTGTGTAATTGTCTATCTAGAATTTAAAATTGTTAGTTTAATATTTAAATTTTACCTATATTTATAATTAAATACTTGAATTTTGTTAAATTTTACAGTTAACTATATGAATTTTACTTATATTTATAATTAACTAATTTATCAATGTACTGGAAATGAACTAATAATGTTTATAAACAATAAATTGACACTTTTAAACATAAATTAGCAAAATTATAGTATCATTTATAACATTTCTCTATCATAAACAACCATATTCATATGAACTGATTTATATGATTTTTAAATAAGTATTTTATTAGAATCCATTTTTCTGGTTGTTTTGTTTTTCTATGCCTTGAAGTAGTATGCTATAAGGGATTGATTTGAAATTTCCTAATCTTACCATAGACATTAATATGATCTTGTAATTATGGAAGGGCAAAAAAACAACAAAATAGCAAACTAAACCAAATCATACTGGGTATGTAATTTCTTTCTTTTGGTTACGAGAAGTTTTCATATCAAAGCAATATAATAGGTTTGATAAGGAGAAGTAAATTAAGCGAAAAATTTGAACCAAAATTTTCATTGAGAAGATATATATTCTATAATTGAAGAAATAATATTAACATAAAAGTTTTGTCATTATATAATGTACAATCATTTCCATCTTTCTATCAATATGTGAATACCCAAAAAGCTTATCTCTTTGCAATATGGGATAATAATAAAAATAGTATTTGAACTTTCACAAAAAGAATAATTAGGTATCTAAGTTTGGTTTTGAATAATTTGATACCTAAATAAAGTTTTCATTAATCTTTTTTATACTTGAAGTTTGGTTTTAATAATTTTGGTACCTAAATAAACTTTTTATGCACTTTTTTCATATATCATTTCACTTGCTTTAGGTATGAAAAAGTCAACGAAAACTTTATTTAAGAATCAAATTTGTTAAAATCAAATTTTAGATATAAAAAAATCAATGAAAACTTTATTCAGGTACCAAATTATTACAAACAAAACTTCATGTACCTAATTACTCTTTTTGCGAAAGTTTATGTACTATTTTTATCATTAACCCTTATAATAATCATGCTTAAAGCTTTATTAAAAGAAAAAAAGCTTTATGTTGTGAATTTACCTTGTATTTATGTTGACTTGATTTTTCATTTATCTTATATATACATGACATGACTAAGTTACTTAATTTGTGGATAAATACTATTTCTTTAGGTTAATGTCACAAATGGTACTTGAACTTTAAAAAAATATGCAATTAGATACCTGAAGTTGAAATCGATCAATATGCTATATGAATTTTGAGATTAATTAATTTAGTACCTCAAAGAACTTTTTATACATATCAACAATACCTCTATCAAATTCTTTTAGGTATTAAATTAATCAATTTCAAAGCTCACAAACTAAATTGATCAATTTCAAAGTTTAGGTACCTAATTGCATACTTTACTAAAGTTCTTGTATCATTTTTTCATATTATCCCTATTTCTTTTCTTGTCCTTCTTATGGTTGTTTAATTCCAAAACAATCATATCACTATAAGAAAACTGGCCTTTATAGACAAAAATTTTGTGATAGAAAATAGATAAAACAAATTATATTTTTGCAAATAGAATCAGCAACGATGATTTTTGTGACGAAAATTTAGGTTTAGAAATAGAATTTTTATCTTTAAAGCCTAATGTTCTTGTAATGATATTGTCCTTTTCAATTGGTTCATGCTTTTGGAACTATATTTACGATGCCGACCATGAATCAAACTAGGTTTTAAAAAATCAAATTATAATAATCTATTTATAGTAATAAATAAAAAGGTTATTGTTGCAAATAAGACCTAAATTTGGGCAAAATATACAAGGGTTAATGACAAAAATTGTACTTGAACTTTCGTGAAATTTTCAATCAAGTATCTGAAATTTCATTTTGAGTAATTTAATATCTGAACAAAGTTTTCATGGACTTTTTTCATACCCAAAGTTTGGTTTTAATAATTTTAGTACATAAACAATGTTTTCGCAAACTTTTTTCATACTTGAAGTAAGTTCAATCAAATATAAAAGAAATTCATCAAAAGCCTTATTTACATATCAAAATTGTAAAAATTAAACTTTAAGTAGGAAAAATATCTACGAAAACTAGTTTTAGATACTAAATTGTTCAATACCAAATTTCAAGTACTTAATTGAACTTTTTTGCAAAAATTCAAGTACCATTTTTTACATTATCCTAATGGAAAATTAGGTACTTAAGTTTCAAAATTAATTAATCTAGTACTTGGACGTTAAAGCTGATCGATTTATTTCCTAAAAGAACTTTTTATACATATCAATAGTACCTTTGTGATATTAGTTAGTGTAGATGAAAAGTTTTTTTAGATACTAAATTGATTAATTTAATCAATTTCAAAGTTCACATATGAAATTAATTAATTTTAAAGTTCAAATATCCAATTGCATATTTTGACAAATTTAAATCCTAGTTGTAACATTTACCCAAAAAAGAAAAGAAAAAACTAGATCTTTTTAGTTACTTTTGGCTTAAAGAGACATCGATTACTTGAATCAAATGAATTATGCTCACTCATAGTATTGAGTTTGCTGTGTTATAGAAAAAACCATTACTATAATATGGAAAGTTGTTAAGACTCAAGATAAGAAAACATGTTGCTTAATGAGTCACATGACCCTAATTTGCCAAAGCCTTCTAGTACACTCATGATTATCCTTGTAGAGAGTAGACCTAATCTGAACTACTTCAGAAATGGATTTGTTTCATTTTAGAAGTATCGTTTCTCGTCTCTCCACCTCGTCGTCGATCCCTATTATTAACTTAACAAGCTTCCTATTGTACAGTCATTTCGTAAACAGCCGAACTAAGATAAGAATTTGTCGGAATCAGAGAGTTAATGGTAATGGGGTCACATCATTTGACCAGATAAACTTCACGATTTATCCCAATCATATTAAATCTACCAATAAAACAACCATTCAGCTAATGGCGGTGGCAGTTAGACGTATCTTTCCTAATTTAAGCAAATAAAAGATCTAGTACTTACCTAAACGGGAAACTATTCCGACCACTTGCTTGACCTTCAGCTTTGTCTTCAACCTTCAATCCAGTGAATTCCTGAAAGGATTTATTCATATTAATTATTACGTATTATTATGTATATATGATTTATAAATTTAAATAAGATTTTAATATGCATAGCATTTTACAAAATGTGGATGATAGTTATTTTAAAAATTAATCACTTTAATAATGTATTTTGAACTTAAAAAAATTTTATGACCTCATCACATTTATTAATGAGTTAGAGTCTTACTAGTAATTTAATGATTTGGATTCATGTTCAATCATGATCTTATCATCAAAATATTTAATATATTACTTACTATATTTATTTTAATAGTCAAATATAGTTAATTAAATGATAACAGTGATAAGACAATAGAATTTACTTCGAGGTAATAGAGGAGGAATAGAATTTCTAGTTAGAATGCCTCTATTATTTTTTACTTGCATTAAATGAGCAGTAATAAATATTCCCATGCACTTTTTATTCCTTCTATAGAGGGAATAAAAAGTTCCATCTACCTTTTCTATTCCCACTCCAGTAGTAATAAAAAATTAAATGCCCTGTCCAAATTACCCTTAATTAAATTACATATTGACAAAAATATCACAGGCCTAATTAATGCTAGAATTAATACCACAATAAGGGCATAATGGTATTTTTAACTTTATTAGCAGTTTAATGCTAGAATTAATAAGTTGAAGTAAACAATAGAATATGTATTCCCCGTAATAAAACTTTAGACAAAGTAAACATAGAAATAAACATTCCTACTCTATTACCGTAATATCATTCCCAAGGAATAACTTTTCTATTCCTTGCCTGTTTCCAAAGTTGAAGTAAACGGGAGTTTTCCTTCAATTTTTCATGTTTGGATTGTCTTATTTTTATCTTTATTTATATTTGTATCTGTTTTATTTGATTTGTTTGTAAATAAAAATATTTTTTTTTATTTATAAATATTTTTTAATCAAAACAACGGCGTCCCATTGGCATGCAAATGAACCAAATCAACCCTTGTATCTAGATTTTTTTTTTTTAAATTTCCAATGAAGTAAATAAATATCAAGAAAGTTCGTCCTATCATATGTTAGTAAAATTCGTGCAACATCTTATCGTATAAGAAGAAACAACTTACTTGAGTCATGTCATTCGGAAAGAAAAAGGTATCTTAGGCGGTTGCTACACCCAGGATAGGGATGTAGGTTTGGACATAGGAGAAAACTCATTTTTATGGGAATATTCGAAATGCTATTACAGAATACAGAGTTCTTCATCGCAAAGGAAGTAAAGACGAAAGGTCGGCCAAGTATACATATGAAAGAGATATTACATTTAAAAAAATAAAATAAAATAAAATACATGTGCTTTCACAGTCCTGCATGTATGTGGATAGATATTTTTATACGCTTTGCATACTTGAATTTAGTTAGGCATAACTTTTGGGTTCTGTTTTATTTTTACCTTTCTGTTTTTTTCCCCCTTCCTATAAATTTTACATATCTCAATTTTTATGAAGAATTTAAACCATTACTGGCAATTGAAAGTACCCAAATCCCAATTTTATATTTCTATTTTTTACATTTTTTCCTTTAAATGGCTGAAAATACGATGGGCAAAGTTTGGTTTAAAACTAACATAGATACATAAATTTTTAAACTAAAAAAAAAAAAAGGTACATATAGTGTATAGTTAGCCCAAACATATAATTATTTGGAAACTCTAATCGAGTGTGATTTCAAAATTGTACTCAAGCTCCTAATGAAATAACTAATACATAATAAGAAGCCAAATAACAAGTACACTAGTTTTATACGAAAAGTCCTCTTCTCCGGCTAAAAGATAAGGTTCTTATAAAATTACAGCCCTTTTTTCCTAACGAAATCATATATAATATTTCAAAGAAATTAGCATCTGAATATTAGTGTGTGTAATAAATGGGGTGCAGATATATGTAGATATATGGGGTGTAATAAATGTTTACCATTTTTATAAAAAAAAAAAACTAAAATACAAATTATTAAAACTCATATTACCAATACAAAGAGTACAAAACTTCCATTCGTGACATGCAATTGAAAAAATGATATCTATTAGTTGCCTTTTCAAAAATATAATTCAAAATCACATTCAGTACATGAAATTTCTAGATTCATATACGAACCTTAAATTATAATTATATATGCCATTTTTTTATATAAAATTTAAAATTGTGATTTTATGATGGTATTGATGTAATTATTTCTATATGATATTTGTGTAAATAAATTTATAATGATTAATAATCAGAAAAACACACTTTATCTATATATTTATATTTATATTTCACAATGTAGCCATTTTGTGTTAAGCTAGCACACATATGCACCGACTCCTCGTTAATGTGCCCTGTGTCTCTTTCACCTTATCACATCAATTAGATCTTACAAGATTGTTACCAGTAAGGTGAATTTCGAGCAATTTCCGTGATTATTGACATGCACACACAATAACCATCGAAATTTCTTGATTAACTTATGCTTAGTGATCCGCCGTAAAATGGATACGTAATTTTCTTAATGTCCTTTCAGACTAAACCTTAATTTATAGGATTTAGTTTTCCCATCATTATATGATATTCCTGTCCAAGTATCTCCAATTATTATATATTACCAAACGAAGCATTTTTAATGCATATAGCTTTTTTACTTAAATATAGGGATTAATGACGAAAATGGTATCTAAACTTTAACAAAATGATCAATTAGGTACCTAGCTTTGGTTTTGAATAATTTAGTACCTAAATAAAGTTTTTATTGATTTTTTTGTACCTGATGTTTGGTCTTGATAATTTTGGTACTTGAACAAAGTGTTTTTTGACTTTTTTCATACTTGAAGCAAGTAAAATAAAATATGAAAAAAGTCTACGAAAAGTTTGTTAAAGTATCAAAATTGTCAAAACTGAACTTCAGATATGAAAAAAGTTAATAAAAACTTTATTCATGTACCAAATTATTTAAAACCAAACTTTAGATATCTTTTTTTTTTTTTTGAAACTTCAGGTATTATTTTTGTTATTATCCCTAAATATAAAATAGCATGTTAATTAGAGGAGAAAAAGATCTTAGAACGTGTTTGGAGATATCATTGTCTATTCTAAGCTATATTCAAAACGGGATTTGTTTAGTTGATCTATTTCCAGATATGGCATGTGCACACTTTCCATTTTGAAAATCCAAGTTGATAAACAACTCTAAACGAGGCCTCCAACAAACATATATGACTATAATTGGCTGTGTATTTTATTATTCTGATATTGTCCAATAAAAAAAGTCATAGCTTGCAATCTTCGTCTAACGCATCTAAGCTGATGTAAACTTTATGCTCAAACCTACTCGTGAAAAATATCAATTCCCTCAAATGAAGGTAATCAAATAATTATTATTAAAGTTAATGTCATAAATGGTACTTCAATTTTAGTAAAATATATAATTAGATATTTAAAGTTTGAAATTGATCAATTTAGTACGTAAACTTTGAAATGATCGATTTAGTATCTAAAAAACTTTTTGTACACGCTAATAATATCTTCATCAAGTTTTTCCAAGTACTAAATTTGTCAACTTTAAAGTTTTTCATATACCAAATTGATTAATTTCAAAATTTACGTATTAAAATTGGTCATTTTTCAAGTTTAAGTACCTGATTACATATTTTATTAAGGTTCAAGTACCATTTATGACATCGTCGTCGTCATCATCATCATTATGCTAAGATCTAGATAATAAAAATTTTAATTATTAAAACTTAAGTTACAATGTTTTTCTTTTTTATTTCTTTTTTTTTTTATTATTACAATGAGAAGAGATATTCAAATCCGATACTTTTTACTTAAGAGTCTGAGATAATACCAACAGTTCACAAGCCCATCGACTAAGTTAAAAAGCTTTTACATAATAATCCAGGCTCCTTAAATAGCTATTAGTGTTTAGGTTTGATATTTACTATACTATTTATTACTTGTCTAAAAATGGTTAAAGTTAGTTATTTATTACACTCAGAAGACATAATGGACCCTCTAGAGACGAAGACTATAAGAATCTATTAGTGGGAGCTTTTAGACCTTAAAAGGAAACTCCACTCGATGATGTAGAGGCCGATATTCCAATGGTAATGTTAATAAAGTATCCCATCACTTAAGACATCGCTCATTGTTAGGAGTGTTGATGATATGAATGCATGATCAATGTGAATTGATTATGGTTCAGCATTATTAAATATAGGTAAATTATAAGGACATCCCTAGAAACTTTTGAAATTGCACGGATCATCAGCGTTTACACTTTTGAAAGGAATTTGGGATCCAATTTTTAGTGATTTGACTAATGTCTCTCTTATGTTATGTGTATAATAAAATATGAAAAATAAATGCTTTTGCCTTTTTTTTTTCATCAATAAATGCTATGTCATATATTTATATTGTTGTGGAAAAATAAATAAAAAAAATTAATTTAACCAAACACGTAAAACATAATTTTCGCAAATGATTTATGTTTATTCAAATCAACAACAACAACAATAATAATACAAGCAAACGTATCTTCATTGTAGAACCATGAATGAAAGTCAAAGTCATATCCTCTAAAAACTTCCTTTCTCTAGTCCTTCATGCATCCAAATCTCTGGAGTAAATAACAATCTAAGACCGTAATAAACATTCACAACTCAATTGTCCATAACTAGCATATAGCTACACAAAGCTATTAATTCTCTAATTTATGTAGTTAACAATATGACACTTTCAATAATAGTAGGGTAAAACCACCATCAATAAAAGTTTAATGCATAATTATAAATTCACATTACCATTGAAATAAGTGATCATAAACCATTATATTTTCCACTTATCTCTTAGCTTCACCATATTAAGCTTTTCCCCTTAACTAAGGTTTCACTTTTAGCATAATTTCTTTTTCTATCTTATGAGCATTCTACTCTCGCTAATTTTTTTTAAAGGATGCATTTAAAACAAGTTGAAAGATAAGGAGACAAATTGCACTAAACTTTATATTTGTCACTATATTACCTTGTGATAGCTTGTGATGCATGTTGGACTTTACCAGAGATTGTCTAACTAGTCAAAACTCCGCTAACCTTTTATATTCTTGTATAGTCATTCACTTGTTCATGGTCCATCCTCTACTTTTCTCGCTTTGGTACCTCTGCTTGTATGGAATATGTTTGTTGATTCAAATTATTCACTGTATTTTGTTTTTAGCCTAAATAATATTAGTTTAATTTTTTTAATGTTTTACATATTTGGTTATGCTAATTTTTTTATATATTATTCCATAGCAATATTAAAATACGACATGTCATTTTTTTATTTTATAATAATAATAATAATAATAATAATAATAATAATAATAATAATAATAATAATAAATCATCATCATCATCATCATCATTTATGGAAATTATATTTTACATATTTTTTTAAATTAATATAAATATATGACACAACATTTATTAATGACAAAAAAAAAGGCATAGCATTTATTTTTTATTTTATTGTATATGACGTTAACCAACTCATTAAAGAAGTGGGTCCAAAATCTTTTTCAAGGGTGTAAGTGTTGTCTTTTCAAAAAGTAGAGAGTTCGTGCAATTTTAAAAATTTTCAAGGGTGTCTATATAATTTAACATTAGATATAGTAGGACATCATATTGTGTCCTTGTATAAGAGTTTGGACACAAAATCTATTGGGATATAAAATATTTGTGTTCTACAGGTGGCCATAGTAATAACTTATTAATAGATAATATGGGCCCAAAAAACAAGTATTTATTATGATGGATTAAAGCGTCCCAATATATTTAGTGATACAACAACATATCGTGTCACAATATCTCATTTAATTGCTTTTTGTTTATAATTAATTACACAATTTTGACACATTTTCATACGGTAATGGCTTGTGTGTGTTATTTCCTAAACATTTCTATATTAGTAATAATACATAAAATCATAAATAATTTAGGAACCTATAGTATCCATACCTTACATAAGACAATTAAAAAAAAATGAATTCATAAAACCTATAATATATTAAATGTTTGCAATATAGTCATGTATTCAAATTCATAGTAACAATAATAGAAAAGTTTTAACAATAAAAGTTGAAACTAAATAGGAGAATTATCATTTTAATAAAAAGACATTCTAGTAACACTTAATAGATCCGATAAAGACGTATTAACTAAGTAATTGCTAATTTGCATGTTTCATAAATTGTCCAATCAACTTCAAGCAAGTTCAGATCATATTTAACTACAATCCTTATCTTCATTCAACACAAGTTCCAAACACAAGCTACAAAATAAAAAACCTATAAATATACATAAAAAAATATTTATGCTAAATAAAACTATAGATTATATTTGGTAAAACCAGTAAAAAAATAAGTGAGATTAAGGCAGTTTAAAGAGTAGAAAATACAAATATATTAGAAAAAAACTTATGAGAGTTGTTGCCAAACTAATTTAAATGTTTAGTGCTAATTCCCACTTTTTTTTACCATCTAAACCATCAACTACTATTCGTAAAAGCAATATAATAGTAAGACCATTTACACTATCTGCCAATTTTAATCGTATTGTCGAAAAATTCATTGTTGTTGCATAATATCATTGGCATGTTATTCACTCAATTCTTTTAGTAAATTATGTAAATTTTTTACAATGTGAGACGTGAAATTATAATAATGAAACTTGAAATGACCTAAAATTTTATATAGGCCAATGTGTATAGAATTCTTTTCTTGCAAAAACTTGGACAAAAAATGAAAATGCTAATAAACCTTCCATGTTTTGATGAGTGTGCATATAACAACATGCGCATAGAATACTTTCAACAATTAAAGTTTGATAATTATACCTTGAGAACCAAACTTAACGAATCGACACATCAAATTGTTTAATAAAAAAATGACATACTAATTTTATAAAATCAAGTAGCGACTTTTATCAAACACAAACAATGCAACTTACAAAGGTTAGGTAATTAAGAAAAATTATGTCAGGTTTCTAAGTCTAGGGTTTTTCCTTTATGAAGTATCATCATACCATGACATGGGAAACAAACACATAATAGAAACACTCCTTTATCAAAATCTTCAAAATGTTAACCAAAACATCACATTCATCACCACCCCTTTTGGTAAATATAAGTAAGACCAAACTTACCAATTTAATTGATAATGGCGATGGAAATGATTCGCATTGGGGAAACAAAAAAAAAATATATTCACTATGGTAAATCTAATAATTCATTGTGGAGAGAAAGCATTTGCCGAAGTATGTTGTTGTCGACTAGGATTCTATCATGTTTTCCCATATATATCAAACCATGCTATTCTATCTTAGATTTCTTGCTGTGATATTATAGATAGTGAAAGAAGACTCCACCTTTAGTGTTAAGGTTTATCTTGTTAGGGCTTCCACAAAGATCTACATCTTCATTGTTTAGAGAGATTATGGAGTTGGAACTAATGGTTTCTATTCAAACTTTTAGGGTTTGAATATCCAAATTTTTATTTGAATTTGTGTCATTTATGATTTATACTGCTCTTGAAGTTATATATATATATATATATATAGAGAGAGAGAGAGAGAGAAAGTAAAGCAAGGGCATGATATTGCATAAAAATTTAATAGTAATAGAGGGAGAGGTTTAGAAGGAAACAAAAAATAAAAGAGAGCGAAAAATTGAAAAGGTGCAGGATGTAATTTTATTTATTATGTGTCCCAACAAAATAGATGTGTCAACACCATTTTAATTGCATCTCGTTATCCTCTTTAATGCTATAATTAATTATAATGTGTCATTTTAGAGTTGCCATAATAAGTGGTAATTGTTGTAGTGTATGCTCAATGTATGAGGCTTCTTAAGGACTACTCAAGCACAAAAGGACTTAGTCATATTTAAAAGTTTAGTTTTTTAAGAAAAAAGTATAGATCATAAGATTCATGCATTTTTAGACACTTGATTCTTGGAAATGGTTTAAGTAACTTAATATTAATGATCTTAAGAAGAGTTGCTAAAGCCTGCTTAACATACACATACACATACATATGTTATGTTTTTTTTTTTTTTTTTTTTTTTTTTTTTGTAAGAAACCCAAAATCACTCACTATCCTCATCTACATGCCACTAAGTGCTCACACATACATACACCTACTTTAGTTACAAGCTACTAAGTATCACTCAAGCATTCATTATATATATGTGTATCTTCTATTAGAGCAACTAAGTGTTGCTTAATTATAATATTAGTAATAACATGTACCATGTACTTAAACATAACATACTGTTTTATAAGTGTTCATAAATTGCTACGATGTGATAAATTATTTTTAAAATTCCTTTACAAATTTTATTTATAGTGAATATATGAAAATAATATAGTTTTATTTATTTCATGAAATCATATCATAAGATAGGTACAAGGTGTCATATGGTAGATTTCGAGTATAAAATTTAACATCATAAACCTTACATGGCAAGATATAGATAATGATTCATACACTATCCATCTTATACACGCTCACCTCTAATATTGTAACGTCCTAATCTTAATGCAGTATCAGCCCGTCACGTGTCATCATAAAATTATGACACGTAAAGGCTTAGAAACCTATTAATATACTCAAAATACATTTAATAACTCCAACTCACATTAATGATAGTTTCATCAATATTTAAAATTTTCAAAATAAACTTCAGAATAAACTATAGCCATTCGATAACTATCTTAAAAGAAAAATCAACTTAGTCTATTTCAAAGAAGCAAAATACAACAGCTTCATATCTTTAAAATAAAAAATCATCTATCTTCAAATAAGACAACTTATCAAAACTCTGTGCATAATCTGGTCCACTATCATCATCCCCGCGATCCACAAAAAACACCGTACCCAAATAGATCGAACACTATAGGCTTCTCACCTACTCTTAAAAAGATTAAAATAGGTTAAGTCGAAGCGTAATATGCCAAAACCATAAGCACACATGTATGAACATTAATAAAATATATTCACATGCATCATGAAAATAAATGCAACAACCACAATTTATTATTTTAAATTAACTAAGTAACCAATATAGTTCAGAACCATTTGCAACTAGATATAAACTTAAAGTAACTTACGACTCCATAACAAATGTATACTATTATATATAATATATATATATATATTTGGTATTAGGCACTCCCTAATATTAAAAAAAAAAACAAAACAAAACAAAAAACCACAACTGTTTTCACTTAGTCTATTGGAATCCTTTCCAGGTTCAATTCCACAATTGAGACAATGTCACACAAGGATCATCAAGGTACCACTCTAGCATTACTTGTACTCTTGATCCACTAGGCCCTAGTAAACACAAGCAACAAAACATGAATTAGAGTCCGATGAAAGAATAGTCCATTTCCAATATTAATATCTAACATGCACAAAAAACAACTAATGTAGTGATTTACCTGGATCAACTTCTAAAACGGTTAACTCAAATCTAATTGAAGCACATGGTACATGACAATACCAACTTATTACTTGATAAAGAAGGAAATATACCCCTAAAGTTATCTAATTTTCCTAAGTTCTTAAGAACCACTACTATTCTAGGTCTAAGATATATTCCTACCTAGATTTAGGTGTACTTGGTGTTAAACTAAAAGTTTAGATGTTTAGGAAAGTCAAAACAACAATAAAAACAATATTATATGATATTCATGTTGATCATGCCCATGATGGAGGGCATGATAGGCTCAAGAGGGAGAAAACATATTAAAACACCCTGTCATACCTAGAGGGGTGAGAAAGGGGTCATGTGAGGGGGGCATGACGGCCATCACAGCCTCTATCATGGCCGTGATCGGCCTAAACTTGCGACTCCCAAGGAGATCGCAACTCGTGTTACGTTCGTGACCCTTGTCATACCCTATTTCACTCCAAAACAAGAAAAACTCCAAAAACATCACTTTTCTCAATTTTAAATCAGACGAAAACTCCAAATATACCTTAGCAATGCATAAACTTTGTTTTCTTTGATCCTTAAACATATAAGACTCCAAGATCATACTTTACAACATATAAATATTTTTTCTAATCAATATACCTACAATAAATTAATTTTCCTCTTCCTTCACAAACCTACAACCAAAAGATCAACAACTTTCTCCCAAACACGAGAACCTTTACATCGAAAGCATAGGTTAAGAAAGAAATCATCTTTGGAACATCAAAAAACCACAAAAGGAACGGATCACCTTACCTTCCTAGTCGTTGATTGTTTCTTTAATGGAAATTCTTTTAAGAAGATAAAACTAGGTTTGGTACTTTAAGAAACTGATGTATAAAAGAAAAGACATCAGTTTAGGTGGAAGGGTTTTATTTATATAAATACTTAATTAAGATTGATAATTGCCCCTAATTGAAATTGGTGAAGTACACTTTTTGCCCTTCTTTGTGTTATATTTTATTTCATCTTACAAATATCAATGCTATAACTTTTACATTTAATTACTTTAGTTCTGTCACTCATAATCACCTCTAAATATCAATTCCATGACTTTTACATTTAGTTATTTTCATTACATCACTTATAAATTATTTCATGTAAATTAAAGTAAAAGTAAGAATATTAGTACCGCATGGTTTCACTTCCTACATTATAACAAATTTGTAATGCTTGCATTTATCCCATAATCTCGTGTATGTAAGCATTATTATATAAATTCATATATTTTGTCTTCTTTTATGTTATTGATTTACTACTTAAAAATAATTGGGTAAGGTCACATTTAAAAATTATAAAATGGTGAAGTGATATTAAGGAGAGGGAAGCCTTGACTAGAGAGAAATTCTATAAGTAGACCATGTGAAGGAATATACTAATGAGCTTAATACCACATATAACTTGAAATCTTAAGTATTAATCTTCACATAATATACGTATTTTCCAATTAAGACTTTTCTGACCACACATTTGTATCTCAATAATATCTCAATAATTTCCCCATCAAGTATCTCCACAATAGGTTTTAGATCTTACTTCTCCTTGAGTAAAAATTATGCAGCCCCATTATTAGCATATCAAATTGACTTCTAACTAAGCTCATTTTTATTAACAACTTACAGTCAATCTGCTCACCTTACATCATGGGCTTTACATGAGTCATCATCATATAGCTTTTCTTTCCATATGGAAAGAGCCAACCACAAGAGCATTCTAATCGAACCATATGCTATGATACAACTTGTTAAGGAGAGTGAAGCCTTAAATAGAAAGAATTCTATACACGGATCTTGTGAAAGAAATCCCGAATACACTTCACATAATATATAACCAAAACCTTAAGGTATTAAGTTAATGAATCTTACTTGAAATAAGTTATTCACATAATGTATATATTTTTTATGTTTGACTTTTTTAACCTTACACTTGTATTCAACAAGCAAAAATTTAGGGTGAAAAATGAACAAGTTGGTTAACATCTAGAAGCACTTACAAAATTTTAAATTTATTTAAACAAAAAGAATGGAAAAAGGAAAAAACAAAAGAGGAAAAAGATCTTGAACTTTTGCTGATTCATAGAATCGTAAGTCAACGATTGATAAAAAGAAGCTAAGGTTTCTAAGAGCCAGTCCATCACTAGTCTTATTGAATCGATGGCAGCAGTTCCCACATTTCCAAATTGATTGAAGCCACTTCAAGTCAATTCCTAAACCCGTAGAGGTCTACATAGGAGCAGTCGTAATCTCAATTTCAAGTAACAGGGAATAATTTCAATTTGTCCTATCTGAAATATTTTGGCAACATTGTGATGGATTTCACAGTGATGATTTTTTTTCCCCTTTAATGTGTGTTATATTTCATATCTGCTATTTATATTTTACTTATTCTTATGATTAATTATTTAAAATTTAAAGATATCAATTTATCACGTATAAACTTTTTTAGATCATTTATAATACTTAAACTAATTTCATATAAATTATTTTATGACAAAAATGAGCAAAATTAATTATAAAAATAGATAAAGTTTCAAAACTATTAGCACATTTAAAGTTTAAATAGTTTATTTTAAAAATGAGTAAAGTTGGATTGGATATGACTTTATCCTCTTTGATTTACAAACTTCAATTTGCATTTTATTGACTCTTTGCTAAAGTGGAAAATATTATTTACATATATAACAAGTTGGTAAGGATAGACTACAATCTGCTAAAAAGTATGATTTGATTGTCACTATTAACTTAAAGACCAACATAATAAATAACTAGTGAATACCCAAGAGAGGCCTGTAATTTTGGGGACTCGTCTAGCCAATATTGGTTGCCCATGCCCAACCAAAACTTTTGATCACCATGCAAAATGGATCACGCAACAAATCTTCCCCCCTCCCCCATAAAAAAGTTCATGCTGTGGAGTTACCACCTTAGCAAGGTGACTCCATTTTCATCCGATAAAACTATTAAATTCCATACATTGCGACAAAGGTAAATTTACAATAATTACATGTGCCAAGTGTCCTAATGTTTTTTGTTTACGAATCCAGACAATTTGAAAAAGGGACGCGTGAAAGTGGATATTTCCCTAAAAATTATTGCCCCGGGAAGAGTCTCCTATGATATGCAGCCATATGTTCTGTATGGAAAACTTCACACATAGGGCATGAAATTAACAATTCATTGGACGGAAAAAGATTGCTTTAAACATTTGTAGGACCTATTTTCCCCAGAGGTGGCATGACATATTCTGAGAGTCATGATCGTGTGAAAATTGTTTGATGTTGAGATGAAGAAACTTTCTTTCTTTTCCTTTATTATTTTGGTCGAATTAGAGGACAATAACATCGACTTAGGTGTGTAAATTTGGGCCGTGAGCTGGGTCCATTTGGGTTTTGTCCTTGAGCTAGATATTTGGCCAATGAAATTTGGCAAACCCCATGTTGTTAGAGCAACCGTTGGACATACGAGGAAAGGGTGGCTAAATGAACGTTAGAGACTAGAGCCTTCAAGATAGTCATCCGTTTCATATTTACTGAATCCATTTATAATCACAATCTATAGGATTGAGACTTTAAAAAATCTGGTTGATTTGATATGTTTTTAAGATTTTTAAGTAAATCCATTTCCTATATAGTTAGAGCTTGTTTCTATTTTTTTTTCCTCTTTTTCTTTTTTCCTTATAAATGTCGGTTAGAATTAATGGACTCTTCTATACTATTGAAGTGTAAGCAACTTTTGGTGTCATATATTTCTATAATAGTATATTAACTATACAAATGAAAAATTGAAAAGAAGTTGCAATAAGTGAGAGTAGGTGAATAGGTTACTATTAAGGATGAATTACATACATCTTCCTGAAAACTTTTAAAATTATGCAACCCTAATTCCTTGATAGTCAATAATTATTCCCTGAAAAAATTTATAGATCCTACTTTTTATTTGAGTTCTTTGGTTACGTGACGTTCCATCTTACGCGTATAACAAATTATAAAAGATAAATCATATCTTTTCTTTTATGTGGCAGTATTACCCTTTTTTTTTTCAGGAAAAAAAAAACAGCCAAATACATCCAAAAATAAATAAATAGTATCTTTTAAAATGTCCAAGATTTCTTTTAAAAGAATATTTCTATAATATGTCTTGTTCAATAATATTTTTATAGTTATTAACAATCAACTTTACTATGCAATGGCTCGTCGATTATTAGTATTACTACAATAACATTTGAAAAGCACATAACTTTTAGTGCAACAAAGTATAAAAAGTGAGCAATGGCATTATAGTTTAGTGACATCTCTCTAGTCTCTCAAATAAGTGGTTCCAAGTCCAAATCCCCTTCCCCTATTATAATAGCAAAAAAAAAAAAAAAAGTAAAAAAGTGAAAAAAAACACTAAACAAATACATCTAATCCCCAATCACTCAATTTGAATGTGCACTAGTTTTAATTAATTTTATGATGTATTTGGCATATTTTTTAAGAAGTGATATTGCCGTCAGCTATAAAAATGGCATGGCATTTACTTTTTTGTATTTTATTATATAACACATATAATGGAAGTACATGTAATCAACCAACAAAAATAAAAAGTAAGACTCATAAATTTTTCGAGAGGTGATTATTGAATTTTTAGAAAGCTGGGTCTGTGTAGTTTTAAAAATTTTTAACAAGGTTTGTGTAATTTACCCTAGTATTTTATGTAGAGACATTTCTAATTCTTAATAATTACCTAATATATAAACCTCTCATGTACTTTCTTTTTAATATACAAGCCCAATAAGTTAATTATTTATCCTTTCTCAATTTATGCATCATAATATTGGTGTATAGTCCTCTTGATTAAGAAAAGGCACGAGCAATCTTTTCTTTCCCTCGGTCGAAAAAAGCAGTTGATATATGCAATTTATAGAATAGCTTCCATCAAAATTTCTTCTTTGCCTGGCTGGCTTAGTTCAGATAATCCGCATCTTAACTACTATCTTCTACCTCTCTGTTTACATTTTATCTGGTTTAGACTAAGCAGAATATTGGTCAAAAAGTTGATGACTAAAACTAGGTTTATCCTATTTGATACGTATAAGTAAGGTTATTATCATTTGCTCCAATGAAATTCAAGTTATAAATTGTGCATTAAGTATTAGGAAATAAGATGAAATTAAAATAAGAAAATTATATACTACAATTGGAACGTTTGGATTTTTTCAGTTGTTCAAATGATGATAAACATTCTTGAAGCAGTATAAGCAGAGAATGGATATTACTAAAATGATGCAAATAGAGGATGACTGTTATTAGGTGGTTTAAATAGAGAAGGACATTAATTTAAAAAATATGAGGAGCATTAAATTAAAGTTATAATATTATTATGTATGGTACCACTTTGCATAACATTCGTACATTTTAATGATTGGAGTGTGGGAAAATCCCTTAGGCTTCGGTTATACAGGGGGAGTGTGCATGACATGATGGCGGACCAGAAGCTAGAAGGTTGAATTTTGCTATGGCTTAAAGCCTTAGCCCAATATTCGGAAGATCGTTATTAGGAGTAGAAGCAATCCATCTTCTTGGATGGGGCACGCAGAACTTGTCTTCCGAGGCTTTCTTTGTGCTGTGTTGGTGATGATGAAATCGGCAGAAAGAGAAAGAAATCTGTAAGAGTTTGATGTTTGGATCTCAAAATGTGAAGGAAACTAAATGAAGTGGGATGAAATGGAGAGAACGATGTTACGCTCCTATTTCAGTCCAATTTTGGGTAGAAAGCGAAAGAAACGAAGAGAAACTGTGCAATATTACAAAAACACTCTTAAAAATAAAAAGTAAAGGTTAAAAAAAAAAAAAGAAGATATTTTATTTTATTCATACTAATATTTCATCTCATTTCCTTCCATTTCCATGCTGACAAGCCAAACAAAAATTATAATCTTCCTTCAATTTCATTTCTTTTCCATTCTTTTCTTTTCATCTGATTTATATTTTTTTCCGTTGATTTCCTCATTAAACATGATTGCAAAAACAGTGTTTATATACCAAAAAAAAAAATAAATAAACAAATAAACTGAAAAAAAATGAAAAAAAAAAACAAAATAAAAAGTTATTTTTAGGCTCAACATACATAAAAGTCACGCCGACGCATATCATATAAAAAATAAATCAAAGCTTAAATAAGCCTACATAGTCTATCAAAGCCATTAGGAGTGTATTTGGATTATCTGTTTTTCATCGTTATCTATATTTGATTTGCATATGTATCTTATTTGTATCTGATATGTATCTAGTTTGTTTGATTTATTTATAAGTAAAAATGTTTGTTTCTCTTCTATATTTGTTTCTTAACAAACCTAACAATCTGTTTGAAAATATCTGCATATCATCGACATGCCTATGAAACAAATACCCTCATGTCACGTTTGGTATGCATGAATTGTTTAGAATGGAATTGATTGTAATGGGAAGAATGAATGGGAATGGAATGGGAGACAGAATGATAAATCTATTCCTTTATTTGAAAAAATCATAGAATGGAATGAAATTGATATGTTATTTATCGAAAATATCCCTAGTAATTAATGTGAATGATAAATTAGTAGGAGGATAAAAGGGTAATCCAATATTAATTATTTATGAGTAAGGAATAGAATCACGATTCTACCTTCTCAAAGCAGAATCAAATTCTCCTTCAAAGTCAGAATAATTGATTTCTAAGAATCGCAATTCCAGCTTTTAAAAGGGCAGCCAAACATAGGAACGGGAATAGCATCTGAAATTGCAATTCCATTCTGGTTTCATTCCCTCATACTAAACGTGACATCAGTTGATTGAGAACATGTTTGCTTTTCTCTCGACCGGACAAATAGGTTTTAGCAATATGACACATCGGAAGAATAGAACTATTTGCCTAAAACTTAACCTTACTTGAAAAAGCTCTATTTTATTTTAAGTTACAACTTATTTATTTTACGATAATTTATAAATGCACTTCCTTTATATTTACTTGATATAAGTCTAAACTTGGTTTCTTTGGAACTAAATCCTTCAACCTCCAAACATTTTTTTTAAAGTCTTTTTCCAACTTTATTCTTATTGATTCAAATAAAGGTTTTCTTTTTCTTTTTCTTTTTTTTATTGCCTTCTTAAAAAGCAAAAATAACCATTTAGGATAGGAAAAACCTCGAATGTGTAAACACATTTAAAAATAAGCAAACCAATTATATATAAAGAAAATATACGGAGGGTTTATGTTGAGAAAACTATCATTTCTAATGCTAAAAGCATAACCATTGTATGAGATAACTACATCGTCAAAGCATCAAGTTTAAGATATGATAGATATAAAACAACCGATTACTTGCATAAGAAAAAATTAATTGAAGAAGATACGCTAAAAGTCTAGAATTAATAAAAAAATAAAGACATTAAATTTTTATGTGAAGCCATACTCTTGGAAGTGCATTACTTGGCATCTAAGTGTGGATAAGTGGTTCCATGAAAAAGCCAAAAATTACACTACTTGATACCACAGGCGGGTTAGGTGCTTGTGAGGAGTGCCCTAGAGTTGCCCTTAATTTCAAGCATTTTAATAGCACTCCACCAGCCATTCCAGGTGCTCCGCAAGTTCTCTTAAGCCGACAGTGCCTAAGAAATATATTCAGTAGATTAGTAATCAGTAACTTAAATTTCATAAATCCAATATTAAAGCTAAGACCCTCTAGCTACTTATGAAATGAGTGCGCTAACCATAGAAATAGATGTGTGTGGTCCTTTTGTAAATTTATGCATGCCTAAGTAAATCGAGTATTAGATTGCATCCATTAAAAATTGGCTATTCTGATCATCATAAGTTGTATCTTTCAAGAATATATATATATATATACATATATTGTATGTAGTAATAATTTTATGTATGATTGAATTTCATTAGCATTGACAAAGTTTAATATATAACCATATTATACATATATGAGATAACACGACTCTTCAATAATGATTCTCTCATATCATAACAAAGAAAAAAAGACAAAATTATCTACTGTATAAATGATAAATACATCCGTTTTCCCTTGCATCACATGATTGGACATTCCTACACTCGTGAATTCGGTTATGTCCCCTCATCTGTCTTGATACATTCTATGTATCTAGTCATAAATTCTTGCACTAGCAGCTAGCATTTCCATGGTAACTCGATGGGTACCATAAAAGAAATTGTACTTTCTTCTACTTTCCGAGCTAACGTGATTAACCATCTAGTATCTTAAACATGGAGGCAATACCCAAATTTAGATATGGAAGGATGAATTATCCAGCCAAAGTTTTCGGTTACCTAATATAATAAGAATGGTCAATAAACTGTGTATAACTATAAATCAAATGCCAATGAGTCCAATCACTCATCTTTTAATATTTCACATTGACCTAATGCATGAGATATCGTTACTAAGATTGTCTATTTTAATTGCTTCTCAAAGACGATTTGGATATCACATTCAGAATGACAGTCATTCCCATTATGGTCACGAAGTCCCAAATTTTATTGGGATGATGTCATATTAAAACCTGAACTTTAATCAATATTCAATTAACCATTAAAATTTTAAAATTGTTAATTTGGTTAACCATTTATATTTTTGAAATATTTCTACCGTGAAACACTTGAGAGTTTGAGAGATTGAGCAATTTTATTATCTCTCCTCTTTGTAATCTCTTCTTCAATAGTGATCATTCATTTCAGTTGCCTCTGGATTTTTTTACTCCTATTGGAGTTTTTCTCATGTAAATCTCTAGTGGTGTTTTCTCTTTCTCCATCTTTTTTTTTGTTTAATTGTTTTATGCTATTAATTATCAACAATCTTTAACCCTACCATTCCTAACAAACTGGTATCAAAGCAAATGTTCTCCTACGTTAGCATTTTTATTTTAAGATTGGATTTTTATTCAATTTTGAATTCAATGGCATCAACAAAATTTGCAATTGAGAAATATGACAAAAATTCCAATTTTAGTTTATGACAAGTAAGAATGCTAATCATATTGATACAAATGAATTGAAAAAGGCTCTAGCAAAGAAGCCAAATTGGATGGAGGATGATGAGTGTACTGAGATTGATGAGAAGGCATTATCTGCTATTCAATTATGTCCATCCAATGATGTCCCGTAGGAAGTGTCGTCTAAGAAAAGCACCACTAGATTATGATCAAAATTAGAGAATTTTTATTTGACCAAATTTTTGGAAAATCAATTCATTTTGAAGCAAAGGCTTTGTACCTTAAAAATGCAAAAAGGCGCTTCTCTTAGGGGACACATCACTGAGTTCACCACCATTATAAAGGATTTGAAGAATATTAGCATTAAGGTGGAGATAAGGATAAAAGGTTGCTTTTATTGTAATACGCCTAGGAATTTAATCACTAGTGTATCTATTGGTCAATTAACAATCAACCCAAAGAAAGCCCTAAGAGTTAACACAAATATTAGGGTTTCTTGAATAATAAGAACAGAATAGGATGTGATTGGCATTATTTAAGGATATTACGCACCAAGAACAACTCGAATTACACTCTTGCTAATTTGATATGACTCATAAATTAACTAAAGTAGTTTGTTCACCACAATCAATAAGATTGATAAGAACGGGAATTTCTAGAGAAAGATCTCAAGAAATGAAGTTTACTTAAATTTTATTAATTTGTGTTTTAATGTTTACAAATAAATCCTATATATATGCTCATGGACTAACATCTAAAAAAATAGTAAGTAGTTAAACTAGGAAAGATATCAGTACCTAAAACACTAAAGAATTCTAAAAGCTAGAATAGGAAAGTTATAAATAAAAGATTGAAATCTCTCATAAAGATTTCCTCTTAATCATACACAAAGTTACATGGTTAGAATCACAGGAAAAACGCCTTTGATGTCAAGTGCGGGTAAAGCTGCGATCTCTATTATTATCAACTTCTTCAAACAAGTCATGGCTGCAACAAATTCCATTAGAACATATCACGGGTACAACTGCGAGTGCTACTTAAAGCGTGATTGGCATTGTAACTTCAATTGCATCTTCATATTTCACCTCAAGTTGAAACTCAGAGAAGATCGTAGGCGCTACCAGACCACAATTTCCAATATCTCCAATACTTTCTTCACTCCTTACACAAATTGATACATAATCACTTCTAAGATGGATTCCAAAGTTGCAAAGGAAGTTAAAATCATCTTTATAGGGTTTATTTTTCATAATCCTTTGGATCAACTTTTGCAATCTTTTAGCTCTAACTCTTGTTATCGAACCCTTGGTTCGATTCCCATCATATTGTGTTCTTTACCTCAGTCATATAATATGTTTCGTGAGACCATGATATATGGTCGTGATACCCTCATGTTTAATGATGTGAAAGGCAACCTATTGAGCAAAAAAAAACTTGATAATGGGCTTAGTTTGTAAAGTGGTTCCACTAAGAATGGTGCATTGATGTCTCAAGGCAGAGAGCAAAGTAGGAGAGACTCAAATTACATAAACAGGTTATGTTCTAAGTCGAAGGGTAAAGAAAAATTTTGCATATATTGTAAGAAAAGAGGACATATAGTCAAAGACTTTTTCAAACTGCGTAATAAAGAAAAGAAGAAACATGTTAAGAGTAGAAAATCTAACGAAGAGGCCGATGCCAATTTTGAAGAGTTGAATATTCATTATGATTAGTTGCTTGTATCGATTGATGATTAAAGATCACGATCAAAGTGGATTTTGGATTCCGATTGCTCTTATCATATGATGCCAAATAGATCACCAATCTCAAATATTTTAATGGTGGGATAGTCTCTATGGACAATTCAAGCTTTTGCAAAGTGCAAGGCATTAGTTCAATTCATGCAAAGATGCACGATGGTGTTGTCAAAATGCTTAGGAATGTCTCCTATGTTCTAGGTTTGTCTAAGAATCTTAACTCTATTAGTAGCCTTGATAAAGATTGATGTCATTGTACTGTTGAAAATGGTGTGATGAGGGTTTTTCATGATTCTCTCCTTTCAATGAAGGCCATGTTGCATGGAACTTTGTATGCTCTTCAAGGTTCTACGGTTGCTCAGTCTGCTGCAATTTCTATTAAGTTCGAAAACATAAATTTATGGCATATGAGGTTAGGTCGTATGTCAGAGAAATGGATACACTGCTTATGTAGCACAGGTTTATTACTAGAGAAGTTAGGTAGTTTTGATTTGTACGAGCATTGTGTATATGATGAGCAGAAATGTTGTTAGTTTTAGCACAGTAGAGCATTAAACCAAAGCATCTTTAGGCTACATTCATTCATATCTCTAGGGGTTAACTCCAGTCGCTTGTTTGGCTTCTGCTAGGTATTTTCTCACCCTTACTAATGACTTATTGTAAAAACTCTAGGTCTATTTTCTGCAAAATAAATCAAATGTTTTTAGAACCTTTAAAGAATGGAGGAGCATGATTAAGAAGTAAACTCAAAAGTGTCTTAAGCGGCTCCAAACTAATAATGGTCTCAAATTAATTATTAGGATTTTAATCAATTTTGTACCACTAATGGGATTGTGCATCACAGGACTGTTGTCCATACTCCACTACAGAATGGACTTGGAAAGAGGAAGAACGGCTCATGCTTGTCTTGGTAAGGAGTTTTAGGTAGAAGCAATTTGATACTACCTATCATCTTATTAATCGCTCTAGTCATTTGATACATGATGGAAAGACTTTTATATGTATGGTTTGGTAATCCACTAAAGTATTCAGATTTAAAAATATTAGGTTCTCCTACATAAACTCATGTAACTACTGGTAAGCTTGATGTCTGTTTAATCAAACGCATTTTTATCGGGTATACTATAGGGTTTATAGGCTACAAATTATAAAATCCAAAGACCAAGAAAATTAATCTCACCAGAGTTGTAGTATTTGATGAGTCTACACTTTTTCAGTCTAATGTTAAGTAGCCTATTATTCAAAGTTAGTCTAATGGTCCTTAGGATAAGGTGGAGGTTCTTATCTGTATTGTTCTATTGCCTACCTGTTCATCTTTGACTTCAAGTCAAATTGACAGTCGTACAAGTATTGTTGGTAGATCTCAATAACCATCTATAGTGAGGGACAAATAAAGACAATGAATTAAACTACCAATGAGATTTGATGATATGGCGGGTTACGCACTTATGGCTTACTCTCTTCACTGTATAATATAAAGGGGGAATTCCAATTCAATAGGAATGTAATAGGGTTGTAATAACTATTACAATGTTTACTTGATGTTAAAAAATAAAATAAGGAATTATTGGAGTAAAAGATAAAATATTTATAATGCCTCTTATATTTTTTACCGAGCGAGGATAAATGTATAGGTGATTTTTTCAAGATAGGAGTATTTATGACAAAGTTGGAAAATAAACTATTGAATGGCTATTCATGAGTGTGGGGACATATATTACTATTCATCATTTTACATAATAGCAATTCAATTCATTATGAATTTCCATTCCCTCAAGTGAACACTGTAATAGCAGTTTTACGTAGAACGAAGATGGAATAAATAGCTATTTATGTCAAGTGAATAGGTTCTTAGTGTTATAAATGAGACAGAGTGTAGTGATCCTATTTCCTTTCGGGATGCAATTGAAGCCTCAAACTCTAATAAGTGGCCCATTGCCATGAAAGAAGAGATGGAGTCACTTTGTAAGAATGGCAAATGGAAACTTGTACCACCTCTAGCAGAGAAAAAGATGTTGGCTCCAAATGGGTATCTACAAAGAAAGAACGAGAAAATCCAAATGATACTCGCTATAAAGCTCACCTTGTATCCAAGGGCTACAGTTAGGTAGAAGGTTTAGATTATACTGATATTTTTCTCATCTACTGTTAAACGCACTACTATTCGTGCTTTATTATCATTTTTAGCTATGGAGAATTTAGAACTCGAGCATATAGATGTTAAGATTGCTTTTCTTCAAGGTGATTTGGACGAAGAGAGTGTTATGAGTCAACCTCAAGGTTTTATTGTTGAAGGAAAGGAGGATCATGTTTGTTTACTAAAGAAATTCTTGTATGGAGTTAAGTAATCTCTTAAGAAATGGTATAAATGTTTTGATGGTTTTTTTTTTTTTTCAAGAGCATTGGGTTTATAAGGAGTAGTTATGGCATTTGTCTTTATTTTCAAAACCTCTCTAATGGATTTTTATATATGTTCTTTTATATGTGGATGACATGTTGATTGTTGCATTTGACATGGCAGATATTTCTATTCTTGAATCCCAATTCAATTCTGGATTTGATATGAAAGACATAGAAGCAACCAAGAAGATTTTGGATATAGAAATCCATTGATATAAAGACTTAGGAAAGTTATGGTTGTCACAAAAACAGCATATTCAAAGAATCCTTAAGCATTTTAATATGTCCGATTCTAAACCAATCTCCACATATTTAGCTTCTCATTTAAAACTTTCTATTACTGCATCACCACAATTTGATGATGAATCCAGGTACATGACTAAAGTCTCAGACTCTAGTACAATAGGTGGTTTAATGTATGCAACTGTTTGTACTCGTTCTGATTTAGCAAATGTTAGTGTTGTGAGTTGATGTATGGCTAATCCAAGCAAAATTCATTGACATGGTGTAGAATGGATATTTAGATATATGAAAGGAACGAGTGATGTATGCTTGGAGTTTGGGTAGAACGCCAGCATTTTAGTAGGATATGTTGATTATGATTTTGTTGATGATTTAGATAAAAAGCTATCTCTTACAAGTTATGTTTTCTCACTAGTAAGCCATGCTATAAGCTAGAAAGTTTCATTGAAGCCAACTATAGCTTTGTCTACTGCTATGGCTAAATATATGGTAGTAACTGAAGCAATCAAAAAGGCTTTCTAGTTGAAAGGTTTATTGTCTAAGTTCAGATCCTCAAGTGATAGCACTATTATATATTGTGATAGTCAAAGTGCTATTCATCTCACCCAAGGATCCCATGCATCATAAGCGCACAAATCACATCGATGTGTGTTACTATTTTATGTAGGATATCGTAAACCGAGATGATATTCAGGTGAAGAAGATTAGCACCTATAACAATCCAACAAATATGTTGTCGAAGATGCTTCTAAGTGACTTGGTTCCAATTTCAAAAAGATAGATATAGGCCAAGGTGGCCTATTTGGCAAGTGAAGACTTGTCGTTTATTTGTTGCTTTGATCACTGTTTTGTTTTTTTGTACTTTTACTCCTTTTGTATGTATTTATGGGAGGTGGCCTATTTGACAAGTGAAGACTTGTTGTTTATTTGTTGCTTTGATCATTATTTTGTATTTTTGTATTTTTACTCATTTCTTACGTATTTATGAGAGGTTATTGCCCATTCGATACGTTGTGTTTTAGATAGAGTTATGCTACCGGGTCATGAAGCAAAAAGGTAGAGATTTGTTAAAATATCTTTTATGGTTTTGTCTCACTTACATATATATAGATATATATATATATATATATATATTCCTAGGAGTTTTCATAAGAGAAAAACTTAAAAGCACTTTTGATAGATTTTTTCTATTAAGAAACACTTGAGAGTACGAGAGATTGGGCAATTTTATGATCTCTTATCTTTGTATACTCTTCTTCAATAGTGATCGTTCTCTTCGCTTGTCTAGAGGTTTTATCACTCCTATTACTGTTTTTTCCATGTAAATCTCTTGTGCTATTTCCTCTTTCTCTATCTCTTTTATTTAATTGTTTTATACTATAGATTATTACTAATCTTTAACCCTATTGTTCTCGATATCTAAAGTTTAACGATATTACTTGAGCTAACTTACCAACTGCACTTTACATGGTGTGAGGTTATTTGTGAATTATTTTATAATGTGTCCTCATATATTAGAAAAACATCTTAAAAGTTAACTTACTGTCATATATGTTATTTTTATTTAATTAAAATTAACTTGAAAATAGAATTTAATTACTATTTAATACTTTTTTTTTCTCTTGTTTCAATGGTCTTCTCGTTCACAGCAGACATCATAGAGCTCCTACCATGCTCTTGTTTGTTTCATCATTTTTCGGTTAGTTTGATATATTATTTTTATCATTTTTAAATAAATATTTATTAAGAAATAAATTTAGATAAAATAAATAAATATTTTTTATCTATAAATAAATCAAACAAATAAAATATAAATGTAGATCAAATATGGATAAGATATAGGTAAAAATCAAATAATCCGTACGGAACATGGCACCGCAGCAAACCAACCTCATTCTTGGCAGCCCAAGCGCAAGAGATAGCCAACGGAAAACAACTATCTTATCTATTGAAATTTTAAAATTGCTAAGTATTGTCTCCTATGCTATCAATAATGATCGGACCATTGTTGAATAAATGATGTCTAACCATCCATAGGGCCCCATATAGAGGAGACATATATTAGCATCGTCCTTTTGTTTCCATCTTCTCATAATTAAGTTCATTCATTAGCAATTTAGCATCGTCCTTTTGTTTCTATCTTCTCCGAATTAAGTTCATTGTTGTTACTTCCGAGAGTAGTATATTTGTTATTTAGCTGTTAAATTACATCAAAATACATCAAGATTTTGTAGTAAGTTTATCTATTTAAGATATCAATATTTTAATGGTCAAATAGATAAATAAACTTTAGATATTTAAGGATCATCATTTTGAAATGATTAGATAGAGCAATCAACATCTTATAAAATAAGACAAATAATTTATCCATAATTAACCATTAAGAAAAATTAATTAAAATTTTACTCAATCATTAATATGTTAAAAGAACACATACATAAGGCAATAAATAAATAATGGATAAACTACACCCAAAAAATACCAACATTTAAATCCTTTATTATTTATTTGTTGTGCCTTTATTAGCAAGCACCTTCATGTGAAAACGATCCCAAAACAAAACAACAACGATGTGATTCTGATCAATATATTGCCGTCAAGATAGCTCGACTTGTCCCGTCACATCTTATAAATATTATGCTTATTGATGCAATTATTGAGATTGAGTTTATCACCAATTATCCAACCCTGATCATGTTAATCTGAACACAGTTCATCACGTGTCAATATTCTCGGATAATATCATCAATGAGAACAAGAAAGCAATTCTTTAATGAAATGTGTCCTGCGACTCACGGGGACAGCAAACACGATAATCAAGTAAGACAAGTGCTCTGTGCGACCCAGCTTTTGAGTACAATAAAAGCATGCCAGACGAGAAATGAGGACGTTTGTGTGGGACCAATTTCCTCTGTTTCCAAATACTATTCATGTTCACTCCGACGTTTGTTTTCATAGCCATATATGGTAACATGTGATCGGAACGAATGCTGACACAAATATTATCTAGGAATGGAAGCCTTTGTCCTTGTGTGCGATAGACAATATACATTAGTTTTGAATAAGTTGCAAGGTAAGTAACCAGTAGATATCATCGTTAGACATCAATATTAAGGAAGGAACCAAGACGCCACCACTTGTGATGTGCACAAATTTGGGATCATCTTCCCAATGGGGAGCGACTGCTGTTGGAGCAAATATCACCAACCAGGAATTCATCCAAGATGCTCTTGATAATGCACGATTTTGGGTTCATCTAGCGACTGCTTCTGACAACTTTTTATAAATTAGAAGATGCTAATATGTTTTGTTCGTTAAGATGTCTTTGAAATTGAGCCAAGCGAGTTTGCAGTTCCAGAATTCGTACTGCCTTCTGAGTTAGAATAGCATTCAACTTGAAAATGTAGTCATCCAGGTGTTTGTCAGCTTCACTTAGCAAATCCATCTCCTACAGAAGATTCATATCATCAGGGTCAGAAGTATTAACTAATATATATAAAACAAATTAGATCTAATAGGTATTAGACTCTTAGACGGTTTGGTTATGGATATGAAAGTTATCCTGGTATCAAAGTAAGAAATCTCGAGTTCAAAACCATTGTAAACTCATTACCCTCACATTTGACTGAACTGCTATATTTGATGAGCTTCAATTAAGCCCATAGTATATCAAATTGGTTTAAGTATATAGATCAGTTGGTTATTGATCTAAAATTTATCTAGAAGAAGGCAAGAGATAAAGGGAACGAAAAGTCAAGCTAATTGATACTTACCTCTCTAACAATGTCTAAGGTTTCTTCCACTTGCCTTTCATGAGCTTTGATAAGGTCATCCTCTTCCTATTACAAAATGTCATGAAGATATCTAATTAATCAAACAAGTGGGAAAAGATATTGTAATTAAGTGAGGAAGATACTACCTTCAGCAAAAAATTTAGATCTTCTGATTGCATATCAGAGACTAATATTTCATCAAGTTCTTTCTTAACTGTCCGCTCATCTTTCTTCACCACCATGCTCTTCTCCTCAGTGGGAACAGAACTAGCATCTGCCTTAATATCATCAAAACTAGTGTGATGACTAGAAAGTGGCATTGTTGGGAAGTTGCTTTTGGTTCTTCCTCTAGGATGGTAACTGAACATAGTAGATGGTGGAGAGGTTTCTCTGCCAAGCCTATCGATTTCCCAAGGAATGTCTTTCTCATTGAGCGTTTCCTTGGCTGCTATGCCTCTCCTTGAGGTGCTTCCTTTCGTTAGGCTCTTCACCCTAGGAACGCCATATGAAAGGGAAAAAAAAACATTGACAAAATCAGATTTATGATGGAAACTAAAGTGCAAAATAGTTGTCAACTGGTTGTACCATGATACGTACCGGTCTGCATATCTTAGCGTGTTGAGAGTATGTTCACATGATGCGGAGCTAGGAGAAATGCATGATATCATAACTGTCCTGGAGTCACCAATGAAAGAGTCCCTTAGAACTTCAGTGAGCTTACTCCCTCTAAATGGGATATGCACTTGATCATTGTCAAGAGCTCTAATACATTCTTTTAGAGCAAGCAGACTTTTGTTGCTCGCAGCACCCTCCAATCTACAAAGATCACTTCTTCAAATTAAACATGGTATGGTCCTAACATAAGTCGTGGCAGCTTGTCATTTCTGGCATGACATCTATAATGAGACCGTTTCTAAATTCTTTCTTAGTTCATCTTTTTTTTACGGATTATTAACAAATGCACCTGTTGTACCCATACTTCTTGTGGCATTTCCTTTTTCAATCAAAACTCTTATAGTTTCGACATCCGACACCTCATACTGTTGCAAGCCAACAATGCATACGTTTTGTTTTCCATCCTCTCCTGTGCAAAGTTTTCTACATGAATGGTATTCAATTCATTGACACACCATTGATACTTAATGTTGCTATTTGTATGATAGCTGAGGAGTAGAGTAGATTACCTCCTACCATTGAGGGGATCAAACAGTTTTCCTCCATATATCTCAAAGAAACTGACGTATAGTTTGAAACCTTGGTTTTTGTACTTATGAAGTATCAACCGTAGCATATCCTGGGATGCTCTGAGGGGAAGTGGCTGCATGGTGTATGTCTTTCCACTCCCTAGAAAAAGAAAACTTCTCTTAGCGGTCTCACAGAACCCATAATGCATAAATCGAATTCAGGAGGCTAGCACTCACCTGTCTGCCCATATGCAAAGCAAGTGGCTTTTGTTCGATGGAAAATTAATGGGACTATTGGCTCCACAGTTTGAGAATGAACCTACAATATAATCAAAGAAGTAGAAATTTAGTGCCAAATTGCAATAAAGAATCAATGAACATCGGCAAATGCATGCTAAGTTCTTCATTCGAAAGTGTTTGATCCAGCACCCCATCAAAAACAAATTCATGTTTTTCCACATACTTTGTCAGATCAACCTGCAAGTATACAATGCAAGGTGAATTTCAGGAAAAGCCAACCCCATAGCAATAACACTTCCTAGAGTTATATCAATGCAACATATCTAGCCGTGATTGCGCATCATGGCAAGGACAGTGATTGGTGACTACCTTCAGTTTTGTTTCATTAACGGTTAGAAAACAAGAATTTGGCTCAACTGTGACAATATCTTCCTCTTTCCTTGCCTCTTTCCTTCTTATTTAGCGGTCTCTTGCGCACCTGCATTGCCATGAGCATGAATGTGCATTCTTTCACAAAACATACATAATGTATATAGAACAGGGCAGATATTTTATTTCAATAACAACACCAACTTATAACTTACTAATGACAATTTAATTTCAACTCACTGCACTAAAGAACTAGAATCCAAGGATTTATAAAGCCAAAGGAAAACATACCACTACTTTTATCTTTGCCACATTACTAGATTCAAGGTTAGAGTTTCCAACGGGTTTCTCAGGCAGGTCTTGGTATCTTTTAGAAGATCCATATGAGATATCGGGGGAAGGATAATCAGAACAGTTGCTCCGAGGCTGCCCAGAAATTGCCTATCAAAGATTACACCACAAAAAATTTAAGTATATATTGACCTGTGCAGACTCAGAGAAGAGCTAATAATCAATGTCAGAAAGCCATTCGACACTAGTTTCCCAATTTCCATCTCTTCTTGTGGGGGAAAAAAGGTGTAGCATAACTATATAAACGTGGATATACATCATTGAAGTTCTAGCAGAAAGTAAAAACATTTTACTACAGAAAATCATCTTTAAAATACTCTGATAGATCTGCTTCATTAGTTATAATGCCATTACATGCCACTAAGAAAGCATAATCTAAAATATAAATGCAAATTCTTAAAAGCATGTAAGATTGCAATGTAAATACAAATTATAATATTTTTCCCCTTTTGATTTGTGACACAATTAACTTTGATAAACTCCATATGCATGTAAATAAAACATACTCTAAGCTGCTTAACAAAAACCATCCATGGTCTTCAAATATAGATGATGACAATTCAATAATAAACAAGCAATTTCAATTTTCATAAGTGGATTTTGATCCGATAAATGTTCAAACTAAGATAGTTCTAAAAGCAGAGCAAGCACGTAACATGTTAAGCTTTTTCCTGCATAAATGAACTGCTTTCCAATCTTATAATATATAAGCTACTAAACTACCTGAGGCAGAAACTCGGTTTCAAAAGAAAGGAAATTTTAGCAAACCAGAATTAGAGCCAACTGGGAGAAAATCGTCACAATCACTTCCACTTCGCAGGCTGTAAGACCTGGAATAAAATGGAGTTGCAGAACTTGATAGCAGGTTTCTTCTCGATGTTGAACCTACTCCATAATCCTGTAACACAATCCCAATGCTTCAAACCATGAATATAACCATAAATCAGCAATTGAACCTACTAAAAAATACCTCCTAAACAACGGCAAATACAATTTAAGCTTCTTAGATGTGATTGATTGTACTGCAAATTGCAAATACACCCCCCTAAAAAATACCTCCTAAACCATTGCTCATGTGCAAGTAAATCCTTAAACTCCAAAGGTATGCCTTATAACTTTTAAAATTATGCATATATCTCCAAAACTGTCATTAAATTCTCATGCAACTATTAATTATAATTATTCTTGTTGAATGTGTGACTCAAATTTAATGAAAGCTGGCAGCCTTGGGATCTACATCGTTAGCCTTTGTACTGTACACAATTGGTCTTGGGACCGACCTTATATTTCTTCAATTTGGGAATTAATTTTCGAGAGCAAGCATTTGTGGAGGCCGGCTCAAAGCTGCCGGCATACTCCTTAAAGCCTGCTGGCCAAATAATGCCAAACACTAATTTCTCAGCTGCCAGCCTATGTATGCATATATATGTTGTGTGTTGTTTTTAGGATTTATGTGATTCCATCATGATTTTAGTCTGTTGTATACACATCCTCTGTACTCCTTCTTCAACACTAGTGAATTTCTCTCTCCTCTGACCATGTTTTTCGTGCAAGAGTTTCCACATAAATCTTGTATATGCTTTACTTTATCGCTTTGTTTTTGTTTTTACCATTGTTTGTTAGATCCGTTTATAACAAACTAGTATTAGAGGGTTTTGGTTTTGTTTTCTCTACAATGGCAACAGTGAAGTAAGATATCTCGTTGTTGGATCGCAATACAAGATTTTTTTTATGGCATGTCAAGATATGAGCGTTTTCGCACAAATAGATTTGGATGGTGTTTTGTTAGGGTTTGATAAAATGCCTGCATCATGGTTATTAGGAAAAAAAAAACAACGTAAGATCAAAAAGCCCTTTCTCAAATCCATCTTCATTTATTAAATCAGATATTGCAAGATGTATTGAAAGAGAAGACAGCTGCTGGGCTATGGTTAAAATTGAAGCAGTTGTGTATGACAAAGAATTTGACCAATAACTTGTATTTAAAACAGTGATTATATTCACACCGTTTGACTGAAGATAGATCTCTAGAAGATCAATTAACCAATTAAACATCTTTAAGAAAATTGTTTTCGATTTATAAAATTTAGAGGTTGAGTATGATGAGGAGGATTTAGCTTTAATTTTATTGTGTTCACTACCTCCCTCTTATTCGAATTTTAGAGACAATTTTGTATAATCATGATTCTCTTACCAAGGAGGAAGTTTATAAGCTTTGGCTTTTTTTGAGAAGATGAAACATCTTGTGATTAAACCAGAGCCTCAGGCAAAGGGGCTTGTTGCTGTTGTAGGAGTCAGGAACGCAATTCTGGTGGTAATTCAAGAAGAAGATCAAAATCAGCAAATAAAGATAAGGTCTGTAGATATTGCAAGAAGAAATGACACATCAAATCTGAATGTTATAAGTTACAAAACAAAAATAAGAGAACTTCTGAGAATCAAAAGGCGAAACAACCAAAAAAATCCACTGAAGTAGATGTAGTTGAAGACTACACTGGTGGAGAACTTCTTGTTACTTCTAATGATGATTCTTATACCAGTAAGGAGTGGATTATGGATTATGGTTATACCTTTTATATGTGTCTCAATTGGGACTGGTTTTCAACATATGAAAAGGTATCCAAGAGTGTTGTCCTGTTAGGTAATAACACTTCTTGCAGCTTTGTAAGTATTGGTACCATCAAAATCAAATTGTTTGATGGTGTTGTCGGGACTCTTGGTGATGTGAGACATGTATTTAACTTGAAGAGAAATTTGATTTCAGTGAGTACTCTTGATATAAATTATACTAGTGAAGGTGGAGTTTCGAAAATCAGTAAAGGATCTCTTGTGGTCATGAAAGGATAGAAAAGGAATGCTAGCCTATATGTTTTGCAGGGTTCTGTGATTCTAGATGATGCAGTCGTCACTTCTTCTTCTTTGTCAAATAAAGATGCTACTAAACTTTGGTATACGCGTTTAAGGCATATGAGTGAAGCTGGTATGGTTGTATTAAGTAGAAGAGGACTCCTTGATGGGCAAGGCATTAGGAAATTAAAATTCTATGAATACTGCATCTTTGGAGAGCAAAAGAGAGTCAGATTCACCACAGATACTCACAATACAAAAGGTACTCTTGATTACATCCATTCTAATCTTTAAGGGCCATCCAGAGTGCCTTCAAGTGGAGGTGTTGTCTACATGCTGACCATCATTGATGATTTCTCTAGAAGAATTTAGGTATTTTTCTTGAAACAGAAGAATAATGTTCTACCGATATTTAAGGAGTGGAAGATGATGATTATGAAACAGACTGGGAAACAAGTAAAGCGTCTTCACACTAATAATAGTTTAGAGTTCTATTCTCATGATTTTAATGTTCTGTGTAAGTCAGAGAGAATTGTGAGGTATCTAACAATTCCTAGTACACCTTAACAAAATGTGTTAGCAAAACTGATGAATAGAACTATTATAAAGAAAGTTAGATATATGCTTTCTAATGCTCAGTTACCGAAGTCATTATGGGTGGAATCAGCTCCTACAGCATGTTATTTGATTAACAGGTCTCCATCAACTGCAATTAAGAAGAAGACTCCACAAGAGGTATGGTCTGGTACTCCTGCTAGTTATTTTGAGTTAAAGATTTTTGGACTTTTTACCTATGCTCATATAGATAATGGGAAACTTGAGCCTAGATCTCTAAAATGTATATTCCTTGGTTTTAAGGGGTCAAGGGATACAAGTTGTGGTGTCCTGAATTGAAAAAAATCATTGTTAGTAGAGATGTGATTTTTTATGAAACAACTATGTTGCATGACTTGTCTTCTAATACTTCATCTAATAAGCACAGCAGAATTCAAGCATGTAGGTGGAGTCTGAGATTGGTTCAAGTTCTACACCAAAGCTTACTTCTCAGCCTGTTTTTACACCACCACAGCCACAGTACTCTATTGCTAAAGATAGACCTAGGAAAGAAGTTAGGCCTCATCAAAGATATGCAGAGGTTGATTTGGTAACTTATGCTTTGAATGTTCCAGAGGACATAGATTCTCATCTAGAGCCATCTATTTCCTTAAAGGCTATTACTTGTGATGATTCTTGTAAGTGAATGATTGCTATACAGGAGGAGATGGAATCCCTTCAAAAGAATTGTACATAGGATTCGGTGAAGCTTCCTAAAAGGAAGAAGACTTCGATGTAATTGGGTATTCAAGAAGAAAGAAGGAACACCAAGAGTTGAAGAACCTAGATATAAGATAAGACTTATTGCAAAGGGCTACAATCAGATGCTACATATTGATTTTACTGATGTGTTTTCTCCTATTGTAAAACAAGTTCGATTAAAGCATTGATGGGTATTGTAGCTTACAAGATCTTGAATTGGAATAATTGGATGTGAAGACAGCTTTCTTATATGAAGAGCTTGATGAAGATATTTATATGCAACAGCCAAAGGGATTTGTGGTCTTAGGAAAAGAGGATGCATGTTAAGGAAGTCTCTTTATGGCCTGAACCAGTCGCCAAGGTAATGGTACAAGAGGTTTGACTCATTTATGACTTCTTATGATTTCAAGAGAAGTAATTTTAATAGATGTGTCTATTTCAAGAAATGTGATGATGGGTCTTTTGTATATCTACTCTTGTATGTTGATGACACGTTAATAGCAGCTAGGGATAGAGGAGAGATTGAAAAGACTAAACTTCAGTTGAATAGAGAGTTTGAGATGAAAGATTTGGGAGCAATGAAAAAGATACTTGGAATGAAAATTATAAGAGATAGAAAAGTAGGTTTGTTGCTACTAAGTCAGAAGGGGTATATTGAGAAAATCCTTTGCAGGTTTAATGTGAAGAATGCTAAGCCTGTCAGTACTCCTTTAGCAGCTCATTCCAGACTTTCATCTGCTTTGTCTCCACAATTGGATGATGAGATTGGCTATATGTCCAAGGTTCCATATTCCAGTGCGGCAAGATCTCTTATATATGGTATGGTCTGGACACGACCTGATTTGTCATATGTTATGAGTGTTGTCAACAAGTATATAGCAAACCCTAGTAAGGAACATTAGAGAGTTGTTCAGTGGATTTTCAAATACTTAAGAGCTACTACCAATGTTTGTCTACAGTTTGGTAGAACTAGAGATGGAATTATTGGGTTTGTTGATTCTAATTTTGCAAGAGATTTTGATAAGAGAAGATCTCTCACGGCGTATATTTTTACTCTTGGTGGTTATGCTATCAATTGGAAAGCAACATTGTAAGTTACAGTTGCTCTGTCCACTATTAAAACTAAATATATGGCTATTATAGAAGCTTTTAAAAAGCTATTTGGCTGAAAGGTTATTTGGTGAGCTCAGTAATGATTTGAAGACCGCTATAGTTTATTGTGACAATTATAGTGCAATCTACTTCGCTAAGGATCAGATGTATCATGAGAGGACAAAGCATATTGATGTCAAGTATCACTTTGTTCGTGATGTAATTACTAATGGTGATATTATTGTGAGCAAAGTCAGCACTCAGGATAACCTTGCTGATATAATGACCAAGACACTTCCTATAGCCAAGTTTAAGCATTGTCTGGACTTGGTTAGTGTTTTTTGCTGATTGATTTTCCTTTGGGGTTTGTGGAAGAGGAGGATAATGTTTTTGTTGTTGTTTATGTTGAAGATTGGAGTTTTTGTTGATTTTGCTCCTGAATTTGTGTCAAGTTGGAGATTGTTGGATGTGTGACTCAAATTCAATGAAAGCTGGCAACCTTAGGATCTACATCGCCAGCCTTTGTACTATATATCGCTGACCCTGGATTTCTTCAATTTGGGAATTAATTTCCGAGCACAAGCATTTGTGAAGGCCTACTCAAAGCCATCGATCTTAATCCAGTACGTCACCAGCATACTCCTTAAAGCCAAACGTTGATTTTTCAACTACCAACCTTGGGTCGGCCTATGCATGCATGTGTGTGTGTGTGCGTGCTGTTTTTAAGATTTATGTGATTTCAAATTGATTTGGGTCTCTTGTATACACATCCTTTATAGTCCTTCTTCAACACTAATGAATTCTTCTCTCCTCATCCCATGGTTTTTATTGCAAGGGTTTCCACATAATTCTTAAGTGTGCTTTACTTTATTGCTTTGTTTTTGTTTTTATCATCGTTTATTAGATCCACTTATAACAATTCTAGCAACAGTTTTTTGTTGTTAGCGAGAGCATGGATTGAATGTCCATATTATCAATAATTACTAGAACACAAAGTCATGATGACTGGTAGAATAGAGAAGAGCGTTCATTGAAAAACTCACTCGGAAAACATAAATATAAGATACTCCTAATACATCATGCACAGATATTCGACTTCTTATATAGTAAATACAGATAAAATACAGTCAAAATACAAACCAAATAAGGTCTTAGGACTTTTTTAACACGTAATGTTAAGCTGTTAAGAAAGTTGATTATAATATTAAATTGTAACAAGAATTATAACTACAAAAAAGAGAAAATGGGAAAAAGAAAATTCAAACGCAAATATATCAATTAAAAGGCAAAAATATTACTCCCTAACTACTAAGCTTGATAGTCAAAATAACATGAAGAGCGGTATTAAGAGAAGAATAAATAATACATACATGAAGGAGATTAGAAGAGTGAGGCCCCTTGTTATGAACAAAGACATCAACAAAGTTATCAGAGTGTTGGCGGTGGTAGTGGTGGTGAATTATAGTGCTAAACCTAGTCAACTGTCTTCCCATGATGTTCATGATCATGGAAACTTTAACTCAAGTTGGCTAATGACATGATTTATAGTAAGTTAGCAACCTCATATCCATGCTTCTATTCTTTCTTCTTTGTCTGTTTGTGTGATAAAATTAGCAACTGTCTACTGTCTAAACACTAGAGAAGGTGGTTGTTGAGAAGATTTCATCAATGTTTAGTAGAATAAAAGTGAGGAAGAATGCAGCTTTCAAATGATTCAGCAGAATTATTAAAAAAAATGGGAGAAGACCCAGGCAATCATCTTTGGTAAGCAATTTTATATGTAAATATGATGTTCGAATATAGTATTTGTTTGTATTTTGACTTGGAGAAAACTTAAAAATTGAACTCAAAAGTATGGCTTGTAGATGGCGAAGGATGATTTTGGTGTGACCTTGTCCAATGAACATAAATAAGTTCTGGTTTTATAGTGAACATTGTTCTAACCATTTTTAATGTTTCCTATAATTTAAATTTCATTGTTGACAAATACTAGAGGGTAGAACTCAATTCCAAAAGGTTGGTATAACTTATGATTTTAATATGTAGTTAGTAGTCAAATGCAATAGTTATTGAGATTCACATGGCTACTAAAAGGAAAAAAATAATGATATAATACATTATGTGTTCAAGTGAAAAATAGATAAATACTAATTTTTCTTTAATAAGATCAGAGTAGTGTATTATTTTTATAAAATTATTCATATGATAAATTTTAATAGTATTTGCATGCTATTAATGAATCCACATGATGTGTTGTCTCATTAAAGCTTTCTCAATATGATGGTAGCCCTACTATAAAATAATAATAACAAATTAAAGAAAATTTTAGTTTAAAATTTTATTTTTCTTATATTTTATTTACATTTTTCATTTTAGCATTTTAGCTTAGCTCTATTACTAACATCTAAAAGCTGCCATTGCCTCAAACTTCTAAGGAATACCTAGCACTAGAACTTGATAATTTGAATCAAACATTCTTGAAGTTAAAATAATTGAATAGAAGTATTGTAAGTGTTAGGTAACATATGTATTAAAATGAGATTGGAAAATATTTTCCCTAGAACCAACACAGCTAAAATATATATAGATATTGATACAAGCAAATTAATTATAAATGAATGAAAAAACGATTAAAGGTAAACTCAAAGAAAAGTTGTCTTATAAATAATTAAGTGTACCTTTTAATGATTATATCAAGTTAAAAAGTGAAATTATAATTAATCAAATAATAGGTTTGACATTTTTTTTCTTTTTTGTTCGTTACAATGGAGATGAGGATTCAAACTTAAAAACTCTTATTTGAGATATTAGGATCGATGTCACTAGATTATATCGCCATTAGCAATGATCTATATTTAGTTACTTAAGAGCTACTCACCATATATATAGAAGTGTCAGAACCAATTATAAAAATTATAAAAATAAAAATATATATGGCAGTATCCTTTAGATGCATATTTTTTTAGTCTTAGTGAATCAGTGATCCTAAAAGAAAATTACTAATTATTGACCATGTTGACTGTATATTTGTTTCTATAATACACATCAGTTTGCTCTTTATATATATATACTCATTGCTGTACTTGAGGGAATAGAGAATGAAATAATAAATTTTCTTTATATATAACTTTTTCTTGCTCTGTTCCTATCTTCTTCAATACTTTTTTTGTATCAAATAAGTTTTCCAGTTCGTTTTCTTTTGAGTTCAAGATAAATTAGAGCCTTATGTTAAGGTTTTATATTGCTTTCATCTATTGTTTTCTTTATCTTATATAGATAATCTGGAAGTAATTAATATGAGTACTAATATAGATCAATTTTGTGTAGTGATTTGCTTTATTTGTCTGGATCGGATAATCCAGGCACTGTTATTATGAATGTTATGTTTCCTAGAACAAATTTTTTGAGTTGGAGTAGGTCTATTAAACTTGCTTTAAGAGCAAAATCCAAGATAGGATTTATAGATGGTTTATGTGTATGTCCCAATTCTGATCATGCGAGTGAACAACGATGGATACGATATGATTTTATGGTTTGTTGTTAGATTCTTAATTCTATGGCAAAGGATTTATCTGAAAGATGCATATATGCTTCATTGGCTCATGAACTTTGGAATGATATATGTGAGCATTTTAGATTAATGAACGAATCTCTCTTATTTCAATTGCAAAATGAAATTGTTAATTTCAAGCAAGGAGGAGTTAGGATCACGATATATTTTAACAAATTGAAGCGGTTATGGGATGAGCTTAATGATTTTTATGCCTTACCTCATTGCTCATGTGGAGCAATGGAATATTGTAGATGTGAAATTTTTAAAAAGTTTTAAAATTGGATAGTCTAAATAAATTGATTCAATTTCTCATGGGTCTAAATGAAGAATATGATAATACAAGAAACTAAATCTTGTCCATGGACCCTTTGCCTTCTATTAATAAGGCTTATTACCTAGTTTTTCAAATTGAAAAAAACAAACAAATTACTTTTCAATCAAACCCCAATCAAGGAAATAGTGCTTTCATGTTGAAAAAACAAAAATCAACAAGTTCTTATTTTCGAAGAGACAAGAGAGGGAAAGTTATTCAAGGAAAGGTTTTTTGTACACATTGTAAAAAGGCAAGTCATAACATTGAAAATTGTTTTGAATTGAATAATTTTCCTAATCGGTAGAAAACACCAAAAGAAAGAAGGAATAATAAAGTTGTCACACATGTGAATGCTGGGAATGAGGACACTCCTCTTCATGATGCAGCTGGGATTAAAGTATATGGCTGAAATCTAATGATGATGACCAACTCATTTCAAGAATTTGCAACTAGGTTGTTAGGATGTTAAAGGAGAAGCAACCAAATGATATGATGCATGCTTCTATGCAGACTTTCTCAGGTAATTAGTCTTTTGTTGCTTCTTGTATTAATTCATTAAGTAAAGAGTGCTTTTAGATTGTAGATTCAGGTTCCTTGAATCACATCACATCAAATCATGAATCGTTAACCCACATATACACTTTACCTAAACCCATACATTTGAGATTAATAGATAACAGCATTAAATGCGTTACCAAAGTATGACAAATTCATTTAAACAAACATATCACTTTATTTGATGTCTAGTTTGTTTCTGATTTTTCTTGCCACCTTCTTTTAGTTACTAAACTTTCATCTCCTACCAAATATAATGCCTTATTTCTTGCTAATAAATATCTTTTTCAAGACTCAAACCTTAGAAGAGATGTCTTGGTGGTAAAAAATTACAATTGACTTTATGTAATAAAGCTTGAGTCATGTTCTTTACCTACAATTAGTGTTTTTTCTTCACATTTATCTCATTGTTCTAGAGATAAATCCTTAAGTCTATTACGTAACAAACTTGGACACATTTCAATTCAAGACTCAAACATTTGGTTTCTTATAATGAACAAGACTTGTCAGATTTCTAATGTGATACTTGTATGCTAGCTAAATTTCATCGTTTGCCTTTTACTTCTAATTCTTCAAGTTCATTACAAGACTTTTCCTTTCTTTTTCTTTGCCTTTTCTTTTTCTTTTCTTCTCTATCTTCTCTTTCATTTCTACCGAATCATGTTGTTGTTCTAGCGGATGTGTTCTTTTTTTCTTAACCACGACAACAACCAGGAACAACATCAACAAGGTAAGTAGTTGTCATCATATTCTTATTCTTTTCTTCATTTCCATTTCTTTTCTTTCTTCTTTGTTTACTTTTACTTGCTGCTTTTTCATAGCAGCACCACACACACAAACACACCATAACAACAAGCACATATATGCAACACAATACTGACACAAACACTAGAAAATAACCTGAGTCATAATCTAGTCCCCCTTAGAGTCTTGTGTTGGTAAAAATAACCCCATCAATGGAAAGTACTTGAAAAATATTATGAAATTAACTACTCATTTATTGAAAATGAATTAGAAACGAACTAAATATTGCAAAAACAAAAATCCACATTTGCTATCATATTTTTACGAGTTGTAGATTGTTTCTAGCTTTTTTTTTTTTTCACAACCTTAGAGACTATATTTAGTGAAAACAACATCATCAAAGAATTGTACTAAAAAAAACCTATGAAAACAACTATTTATTCATCAAAATTGGATTAAAAACGAGTGAGGAATTGCAAAAAAAAAAGATTTTGAATTAAGCTATCAAATTGTTACAAATTTCACCTACTGATTTTGATTTAATCAACATGTTCCGATCTTCTTTCAATTAAAATTATATCATATTTAAAAAGTACTTGAAAAGTTTTATGACAACAACTACTCATTCATTGAAAAGGTACTAGAAATGAGTTAGAAACGTAAAAAAAAAAAAACAAACAAACAAATTTTAGTTTGAGCCATCCTTTGTGATTCAATAATTGCAAACATATTTTACAAATTTAAGCATCTTACATGCTTAAAATCAACACCACATAAACATAGTATCTCACATACGTCGCTGCCTATGCTCACATCCATACATCGCACGCACAACTATTATTATGCAACTTGACACATACACAACACCTACAACACACATATAGCACGAACTTGCACACACAAGCACCCAATAAGCGCTCGAGGAGGCACTCAATGAGTGCTCTATAATTGCTTCATGAACGACCCACGCTAGCCCCATGGGAACTCTAATTGCTACCTACGATCCACACAACACACACACATAATCGTGCCTACGAATGATCAACACCACGGCCGCGATCATCCTACATTGGCACCTACTATAGCACTCCTTGTTCTCTCCTTAAGCGCTATATAAGCACTCTAGAGGCACTCCATGAGCACTATCTTTCAACCCTATAAGTTTATAACATAATTTTGATGTGTTATATATATATATATGTATGTATGTATATCTATATCTATATATATGTAGATATATGTGAATCCTTATTACTTATATAATAATATATATGTACTTGTAAGTTACTTGTTTATTTTATTATTAATATTACTTCATTTTTTCCTCTACTTTAACAAGACATATTTCTTTGGATCAAACAAGACTTTTATTTATGTTATGAATATCTTTATATATATAAATAAAACTATTCATAAATTCAATTATAAGAATTTAATAACTAATATGAGTAAGAAATATTGACTTAGCATTAGAAATATAGAAATTTCCTAAAGAACTAGCAAATTTTAGATTATAAATAGTGTAATAACATGACTTTAAAGCATTCCTTTCAAAAAGACAATATCATATTTGAGAAGTACTCAAAAAATCGTATCAAATCGACTATTTATACGTTAAAAATGGAATGAAAATGAAATAGTTATAGGTCATTGATAATTTGGTACTGAAAATATGAAAGCACTACAGTATGGGTTATCTATTGAACATTTGTAGCTAATTCTTATAATATAAGCCTATTTCTTACTATATTCAAGTGATTTTTACTTCAATACTTACCTACTTGTCGATTAACACGACTAATAGGCGAAATGGACCAGTGACTATATTCATATGACCTCTAAACTTACTTGTGCTTGTAGAAATAGAGGATGGTGTTTTATTAATGAATATTAATGATTGTTACATGTATAGGGTTGGGAAGTTTATGCTCGTGGTTGTCGTGTTGGTTATTTGTATTGAAAATACTATAAATTATACTAGATATTAAGTATTGGGTGTTGCTTGATTATTTTGATCTGTGCAAATGTCTAATATTTGTTTGATCGCTAAATAAATGAACTTAATAAATATTGGCTAGATAATTAAAAATCAAGCATGCATTACACTATTGCATTGGTGAAGGCCATCACCACTATACAATGGCACGATGGACTATGATCATGGAGGACCAAGTGGTGTATCTAGTGTGTACTATATATCCTATCCTGAGGGATGGGAACTAAGTCACCTTAAGGAGATAACCCATCTTCTAAGGTCATGCCAAGGTCATTGTTACAAATGATCTTGCTTCGAGAATAAAGATATATATATATATTATTTTTTATATATGAAAGAAATTGTGTTGTGATAAAAATTTTCTTAAATCTTAAAGTAATAGAGTTTCGAACTACTAATGTGTAGATGTATCCCAACCCTAGATTCGAAGGGCAAAATCTTATCTACATATGGCTACTGGTTTGCCATATATATTTGTTCATTTGTATGTCTACATTACATTTGCTTGCTTTATTAACTTCTTTGTTATTGCTTTAACGGTATGGAGTGAAGATATACTTCACTTAGCTAGATGTAATTGACTTCCCAATAATTTATTTTTGCAGGTAAATTGAAAATTGTAAAGGGATAGTATTTAAGTGCAAAGCATTCCAAGGATCAAGTTTCATAAGATAGGTAGATGATTGGAAATTTGAAAGAGTAAACCTAGTTGAGAGAAAACTTAAAAATGTAGTCTTCATTCTTAATTACACCTAGTTGACATTTTTGTTAAACCTAGGTTTACCTTATCTTGTCATTTGGTAGGATATTCGATTCTCTGCGGTCCTTGTGATCTATAAAAGTTTTGATATCGAAGAAATTATATATATGTATAACACAATAAGAGGATAATTAATTAGAGTCTTGCAAACTCTAACTTGTAAGATGATATTCATATTGTAGGTGCACATATGATATAATGATTTAGGGAATCCTATTAGGTCCTTTCTAGGGAGGTTACAGAAGCTTTAGGGCCTCTCAACATGAGTTGGCCTAAGCTCAATGGGTCAACCCATATAGTCATCGGATTGGATAGGCTTAGAGGTTCGTGATCTATATTAGACAATCAATGGTACTATTTAAATGAACCCCTAATAAACTCCTATATTACAATTCCACTGCTTGAAATTGGAATGAAAAATTAAAGTTATTAAATCTACCAAATTCCAATTTTGAATCCATGGAGAGTTAAAATATTCGTTAATTTATGTGTTAAGAACTTTCAACTGTTGGTAAAATAACATATCAAACTTATATGTATTGTTTGAAAATATTAATGATTATTTAGACAATTTATGTTTAAAGGATTGCGTGCACTTTAAAAAATTCAAGAGAGTTCTTTATTTATGGGACCTTTATCTATGTATTTATGAGTTTTGATAGCCATTCATAGGCCATTTAGTTTAATTTAAGGAAAGATATAATTAAGTTAACGTAACTTGATCCCAATTTTGATGGGTGTACTAAAATTACTGGCAAAATCAAAATTTGAACTGACTGGCAAAAATATTAAGGGCAAAGTGGGAAGATGGAATGAAAGGCCAAACTAAATTGCACTATAAAAACGACAAACCAACATGCTTGACTAATTTATCATTTTTGATTTTCAAACGTAGTGTCTCTTGTATGGTAAAATTATAAAACAAAAACCTTTTTTATTTTTTTTTATTTTGATTCAACATTTTACGTTTTTGTTCCAAAAATTAAGTTTTTTATTTTTTATTTTTTTTAACTTTTTTCTAAAAGTTCAATAGAGTTTACAAAAGATACAAATAGAAGTCCAATCTTTTATTCCACTTTAAAGATGGTCCACATTTTGAAAAGAAAATATGTAAAACATGGCCCCTTTTCTGTAATTTAATTAAATATAGCCTACAAAAACTTGGACTACAAAAAGTGGGTGCCGATATTTCATTAGTCTGTGAAGAGTTTTTACCTTATTATAAGGTTTTTTAGTCCATAAGTTTGAACTATAGAAAGGAAGAGTTTATTAGGAAGTTGATATTTTGCTATGAAATTATTGGAAATATGTTTTTTTTTTTTTTTTAGAGGTCAAAGCACAATGTTGAGATGGCTGAATTGGTCTAAGACGCCAGATTAAGGTTCTGGTCCAGTTAAGAAGCACGTAAAGTGGATGTCAATACATGGAGTTGGTTCAGAATGCTACATGAAAGATATTCTTGTACTTGATGAAATTGAATGAAAGTCGTGATGGGCTAAATTTGTCAACAGTTTATTTGATTTTGATTAAGTTGTATGAGTATTAACTAATGTTACTAAAATATTCTAATCCTTCCCTTAGATTAGAAATTAAGTTTAGATGGATTAAATGAATCAAATGAAGTATAGGAAATAATTAAACAAGTTGGTATAATTAGATTTGTAATTAATAAAGTTGAAATTTGATATTTCAATTCTTAAACCTCTAAACATATTATTAAAATGTTTAGAGGATTCTTAAACCCTTAATTTATAATTTAAATTCCAATTCCTAAATCCCTGTAAAATTTGAGTTCATATACTTGTATAAAAATATCAGTTTTTAAACTCGAACTCAAATTAAATATCATTTTATCTAAAATAAATTCATAAATTAAGTTCTTATTTTAAGTTTTTATTTTCTAACCTATTAGTTCATAAATCATCTTCTAAATACTTCTGGAACTATAGATATTGATATGATAGTTCTAAATCTAATATCTTATTTTAAAAATATCTTTATATTTATCCTTTCCCTTTATGTTTTTTTCATTTTTCTTCCTACCTTATATCTCTCTCTCTCTCTCTCTCTTTCTTCTTCTTCTTCTTCTTCTTCTTCTTTTCCGGTATCTAGTTCTTCTTCTTCTCCTTTCCTTTTTCTTTTTCTCTCAAATTCTTCTCTTTAAAACTCAATTTCAAGAGGGAATAAAAGAGAATCAAGTTAGAAATGGAGATATGAGGCGGAAATCAAGGTAAAAAGTAGCGCGAACAAGTTAGAAAGAAGAAGAAGAAGAGATAAGTCTTGTTTTTCCTTGTTTTAATTGTTATTTATTTTGTTTTAGTTGTTGTTTATGTTTGTATGTTATGATTTAATGGTGGATGTATGTTGGGTTGTTGAGGAAGATGATGAATAGTGGTTATAGGGGTTTAATGGAGGAGTTTGATGGTGTTTGATGTGTTGAATGGATTAGAAATAGTAGAAACATGAAAAATAGTTTATATAATGTTTAGATGATGTTTTGATGGAAGAAAAATGTGTAAAAGTTGATAAAAGGATGTGTAAGAAACATGGAAATTCGTGATAGTGAAACAGGGGCAACAAGGGTATCTAATACAGGCCGTGTATGTGCTCGTGTAGAGATTTTTAAGCTACTGGGCATTTTTCAACTTCAAAACGGCCTTGTACATGGGCCGTGTAGTAGCTTGTGTAGAAAAGTTTTTTATTCTGATAAAAATTTCATCCAACACAACCTCAAACACGGGCCGTGTAGCCTGGTCGTGTAGCATCCCCTATTTCGTAACTTGATCGTAATTTCACCATAACTTTTTCATCTGACCTCTGATTGAGGTGATTCAAGTTGCTATAGATAAAAAGAGATCTACAACTTTCATATTTTAAGTTTTGCAAACTCAAAAAGTATCAAGGTCGAAATTTTAAATCTTTTCAACTGATACATTTTCCAAACAAAATTAAAAGCTCATATTTGCTTGTTAAATGTATGTTTACTTAGGACGTGAATCTTGTTGGGCTAAAATGAAGTAGATAGATGATGTTTAGTGTGTTATATTAGTTAATTGATATAATTAATTATGAATTAAGTGGATTTATAGATTTAATAAATAATTGGATTAAATATAGAAGTTAGTTATAAAATAAACTTAGTTAGCAAATCTAGGTTCAACTTGACTAAATAGACTTGAATAAACTAAAATGAATTAGATTGATTAACTTTAATGAACTTAGCTAAGTTTGAGTTAACATAGGCTTAAGTAACATGATTCTTAGATGTAAAACGAAACTTAGTTAATTAATCTAAGTCCAACTTGACTAGATAGACTTCACTAAGCTAAAATGAATTAAATTGTTTAGTTTAATCAACTTGACTTTAAAAATGAATTAAGTGATTAACTCTAATCAATTTGGCTAAGATTAAGCTAAAATGAGCTTAGTAGTTAATAATTGGTTTAAGTTAATGAGATACGATAGCCTTATATTAACATGGTGAATATGTTGTTTCAAATATATGTTTGCTTGAGAAATGGATATTTTTGTATATGAATTCTTTTTTGATGCTCTTGTAATAAAATGATATAAACGAAGAGAAAAAAAAAATTCTTTGATAGACAAAAAAGAACTGTCCGTATTTTGGCAGGGCGATATTCGCAGCCATAGCGGGGTCCTTAATTAGTATCTGATCAAATAATGTGTTAATAAAAGTTTGAGATGATAGTTAACTAGTTTAATTTCTTATATAGTTTAAGTTCTTATATGAGTTTAATTTCTTAAATAGATGTTTACCCCTAAATTAACTCTCTAATCTATCTTATATGAGATAGTTTTGTCCTACCTTCTACCTTTGTTTGGATTTCATATAAAAGGTACGCAGTAACTTGCATGTTGGGTGTCAGGATAGGCATCTAAAATGGATTAAGAACTTAAACTCGGCTTAATAATTAATGAATGTTGATTGTCTATTACGCCATTGAATCCGGTTCGAGGAGCAACACCTTACTTAGATTGGAGGCACGATAGTTTAGGCGCTTAAGCCACCCCTGTCATGATGCAATGACTTTCATAAGTGGTACGGCAGGTAGTCGATGGGGTTATTAATATCAGTATAACATTCGCTTATTCTTAAGATGAAATAATATGATTTAATTCAAATGTTTATGGGAACAGTTGAATTAGGTGATATTATGATTAAGTTAAGTGAAGATGAAAAACTACTAAAAACATTAGATGAGACTATTTTTCTTTTACGGATATATTATCTAGGAGATATAAGTCCTCGAACAACTTATATCAACCTCTTGAGTGTCGAGATCGTTACTCAGGACCTCCCAGATATTCTTGTTGTTCAGAGTTTAAATACTCCAGTGCTGTTTGACTAATTAAAGATTATATAATAACTTGTTGATGTTGCATTACATTTAGCTAAACCTGTATGTCATTCCATGTATGATTGTGTTATTGTGTACTGGGCTTCGGCTCATTCTTGTTGTTATTCTTTTTACAGGATTTATTGTTGAAGATGATGAGTTGTTGTTATTGATGGTGATGTTTGATGATGGATAATTATGATGATGTGCTGATGTTATGGTGTTGTCTCGAGTTTGGGCACTTTGGTTGATTCGGGGAGGAATAGTGGATGAGTGATTGAGTTAGGGGCATGGTTCATTTCAGTTGTTTCACTTCTTCGTTTTGTTTTAAGAGATAGATTTATATTTTAAGTTGTAATATTTCTTAAAAAGGGCGTGTTAGTGCCCATGTTTTGTAATTAAGTTTTTGCAAAGCTTTGTTTAAGTGAAAGTTCTTCCACTTAAATGAGTAGAAGTTTTGAAATGTTTTTATTTAGAAATTGTTTTATAAAATAGAATTTCCGCTACTAAATCAGTTATTCAAGAATCTAACTAAACGATTTAATAACCTAAAATTGATTAGCAATGTTCAACATAAACAAAATCTTTTAAAGGAAAGCCTTAGCGTGTAATACTTTAGAACATTATACATGGCAGTAGCGCTTTAATTGATTTAATGTTTTTAGGGCATTACAGCTACTTATACATTCTACTTAATGAATTTGAAAGTCTAATCAAACATAAACTTTTAGGTAAAATGGAGATTTGTCTACAAATTAACTAAAGCGAGTATGGTTCTCGCTCTTTATCAAATAGTGAAGTTTGTATAAAATTAGGGAAGCTGAGCTCAAATATTGACAAGTGGTATACTAAATCTAGGTTGAAAATAAAAATTTAAAATTAATCAAGTTCAATCCAAGCTTAAATTTTTAATTTTCATATCAAGTTCGAGCTCATAAGTAGCACTTGAAACCAAACGTACGTGCTAATGTCTAAACTTGATAAAAATCGAATGAGCTATATATCATCAATTCAACCAAGTTCAATTTTTAAGATTTCAAATACAATTTGACTTCATACTAATATTGTTTTACTCAAGCTAATTCATCTACCATCCTAGCTATTAAACACATCCTACTCACTAATTGTCTGTCATAATACATAACAAAAAAGCACAATAATACAAGTAATTATTCAAAGAGCACGTGCTCCTATTTTCCCATCAAAAGATAACTATTTTTAAGACTTAATTAGCTTCATTAGGATACATCTAAATAACATTTTATATGCATATACTAATAAAAAAATTAAAGTAGTTACAGTGCTAATGATCTATACATCAACTATTGGTATCGTAAATCTATAGTCTCATAAAAATAAAATAAATCACCTCTCCTTAATAAATATAACACTTCAATAGGTGGAATTCAAAACCTACTACTTAAATACATGGTGTGTGAAAATGAAGCCACCAAAGTCATTTTATACAAACTATCATCACGAATTAAAATTGGACAAATGCTCAAGTTGCAATGTAGATATGGCTTTGTCTAACATTATCTTCTGTTGGCTTGTTGAGTTTCTTGTTGAAACCTTGTAAAACTGAGGCCAAACTTCTTGTTACAAATAAAGGATAGACAATTAATAACCGATGACCTTACATCGATGTGTAATTTAGATGGTCTCATTTTATACTACCATGATGTTACAACAAAAAATGTATAAACAGCTCTAACAATAAAGTGTATTTTAGGAAGAAAATCATCAATATGAACCACCAAGCATATATACTTCTAGTTTTTACTAATTTAGTATCTCATATTTAGATTTTGACAAATTAGTATTGGTACTTTTAGAATATGTGCAATTTAATGTTTTTGTTAAATACTATATGACGAACATTTAATTTGATGGTAAGATGGCAAATAAAGTGTTATGCTTTCAATTTTTTGTAATTTTTTTTTGTGGTTCAGTATTGCATTTTTATATTTTAGTAATTTTTAGCCAAGTGTCTACCATTATCCTGTAATCAAAATGAATATCATCAAATATTGTTTAGTAAAACACCGAATCGCTTAAACTTTAAATGTATAAGTATTAATTTGCCTAAATCTAAAGATGAAATGCTAAATTATCAAAAATTGAAACAACATATACTTAATCTAGGTTCATGGCTTCTTATTCAAATATTAACAGTTATGAGATCCACCAATAAATATTTTGACATGACCAAAAGTACGGGTGAGTAAAAAAACCGATTGAATTGAATAAATCTTTAATCGAACTAAACTAAATAGAAAATATTGTTTTTTTTTTTCTAAACAATTTGATTTGAAAATTCTCAATTCAAACTAATCTGTAAATTTACAGTTGGTTTGAAGGGATAAACCGAACCAATCTGTAAAAACAAACCAAACCGTTTGAGATAAATATAAAAATATTTTACTTGTAATTATAATTTTTGTTATAATAATTGATTAAAGGTCATATATGTTCTTATGATATTATTATGATATTTATTATATGACGAATATTGGTTCATAATAACTTGTTCTTTTTCTAAAATTTTTTTTTGGGTTAAAGATATATTCTTCTATTGGTAACTTTAATATTGTTTTATATTAATCGTTAAACTCTGTGAAGTATGGATTTTGTGATTTAGTTATATATCTTATTATGTATTAATTTTTTATTGTATATTTTTATAGTGTATCACTTTTATCCATAAATGACTTTTGTTGATAGATTTAGTTTGGGCAAAATTTGTTAGTAATGGTTGATTGGATGATTTTTTTAAAGACTTTAGATTATATTTATAATGTATTAGTCAGTGAATGTGCTATCTTAGTGACCAAATAATTTTATGAAAGATTATAAAATATGAATGTGATGGATTTATAATATATTTGTTGAGATTTATAAATTAACTTTGTAATGTGGCTTCAATATTCAAATGTCCGCACAATGTAAAAGTTAGAACTAAGTATTTTTTAGGGATGATGTTACAAATGGTACCTAAAATTTGGTAAAATATGTAATTAGATATCTAGACTTTAAAAATTTAGTACTTGAACTTTAAAATTGATCAATTTAATAACTGAAAATTTTTGAAATTGATCAATCTAGTACCTGAAATAACTTGATGGAGATACTATTAGTGTGCAAGAAAAGTTCTTTCTGGTACTAAATTGATCAAATTCAAAATTAATGTACTAAATTGATCAATTTTAAAATTCAGACACTTAATTCTATATTTTGTCAAAGTTCAAGTATCATTTGTGATATTAACCCTATTTTTTATTGGAATTTTAATTTAATCCATAATTCGAACTGAACCAAACTGTTATAATGGTTTGTAAATTTTCTAATCCAAACCAAACTATTATTAACCGGTTTGGTTTAGGCAAGAAAAAAAAACCATAAATTATGATTTGGTTTGATTTTAGTAAAAACTGGATCATATCGATCCATGCCTACCCTACCATGAGGTTATATGTTGTGAGTCCCGTCAATCAAGTCAATTTGATAAAGCTAAAGGCCCAATGTCCACAGGTCCAGTCCACCAACACTTAATCCACGGAAAAAAACCCTAATGTTCAATCACCCACTCTCGCTTGCAAAATGCTTCTCAACTCAAAGAACCGGGTATTCTCTTTTTTGTTTCTCTCTATGTGTTTTATCTACTTGTAAAACTAGGGTTTGATTTCTATTGATAGATCTGACTTCTAGGTTTCATATCTATTCTAATGTTCGTGTTCTTATAATATCTCACTCTTGTTTATTGTTTATTGCGAGAAAATGTTGGAGAAAAACAAAAGGAAATTTTAAGCTTGGTTAAGATATGGAATTCGAGCTTCCAGTAGCTCCTAGACTTTACTAATTTTGGGTAAAAGTTGCATCACCTGTTCTTGTTGTATCTTTCTATTTATAATAGTTGTGATTTACACAACATGCAAGCGGTTACAAAACCCATATGTATCTGTTCACGACTCGCCAGCTATTCTACTGTATCTATGTTTGATTACATCATGTCAACTGTTCTACTGCTTGCATGTAAATGAAGACAGTTATTACATGTGTGATTTGTGCTGTAAATTGTTACGATTAAGACTCCTATTTTATGTGACAAACATAGTCGTTTAGATACTGAGGCTTCCTTAGCTGTCTTCTATTGTTGTTCATAACATGTTACTCTTCGGTTGAAAAACTCACCTTGTCCTCAAGGTTATATTTAGGATAATCTCGCTTAAAATCCAAGAGATCTATCCATGATGCATCTTCTATAGAACAGATTCCCATTGAATTAAAAGTTGGGGTATATTAACTCTATGTCACACCAAAATTCTTGTATCCAAGATAGCCAAAGGCCTTAAAATAGGATGATTCTCCAAAGAATCTTGAGGAAGTGGTATCTTCTCGAATGACTCTCCATAAGCCTTTTTTAATAATGACACATGAAAAATTGAATGAAATTTTGAATAGTTGGGCAAATCCAACAGATATGCTACACTTCCAATCTTCCTTACTATTTTAAAAGGCCCAAAATATCGTCGTGATAGTTTGCAAGAAAGCCTATTGGCTGAAGAAGTTTGCCAATATGGTTGCAGCTTCACGTATACAAAATCTCCAATATCAAAAGATCTGTCCACCCTATTATTATCAGCTAAATTCTTCATATGAAGTTGGGTTTTGAGCCAAAATAGCTTTCAAATTCTTCAAAACAGTATCTCTAGAAAGCAACTCATGATCCACAACCTCTAGAGAAAATTGATCTTGTATATAATGAGGAATATTGGGAGGAACTCTACCATATAGAGCTTGAAATGTTGTCATGTTAGCACTTGTGTGATAGCTCGTATTAAAGCAATATTCAGCCTAGGGCAAAAATGTAGGCCAAGCAGTGGGAGAGTCCATAACATATGCCCGTAAATATTGTTCCAAACATCGATTCATCACCTCGGTATGACCATCAGATTGAGGATGATAAGCAGAACTCATCTTCAATGTTGTTCCACTCAATCTGAACAACTCCTCCTAGAAACGACTCATAAACACCTTGTCCCTATCTGACACAATTGTTATAGGAAATCTACGCAATTTAATAACAATGTCCACAAACAATGATGCTACTAAAGTAGCTAAGTAAGAAGCTGTAAGTGGATCTACATGACAATACTTCGTTAAACGATCAACGACAACCATGATAACTGAATAACCCTTCGAAACTGGAAATCCAATAATAAAATCCATAGTCAAATCCTCAAAAACTTGTTGAGGAATAGGCAAAGGTTGAAGTAAGCCTGCTGGACTCATTGTCAAATATTTTATTTGTTGACAAAAGTAGCAGCACTTCACAAATTCATCCACATCCTTCCTCATATTATTCCAAAAAAAAGACTCATTGAGTCGTTTAAAAGTCTTCAATGCTCCAGGTGTCCACTCATATGGGAAGTATGAAACTCTAATATCAGTGAATTGATAATAGAGGAATGAGGAGGAATAAAAATCTTATCCTTAAGAAATAGCAAACCATCTTTAATGTGAAGCGGCCACTATAAAGAGACTCCCTACTCACAATCAGAAATCCATTTCTGCCATTCCTTATTATCTTGAAACTCTATTTTAATTAGTGTAACAAAGTCAAAAGATGGTAAGGATAAAGTAAAACATTGAGCCTCTTCCGAAATGCTACGAAATAAGGCATCAGCAACCTTATTATCTAGTCCAGGCTTATATACCACTTCATAATCATACCCTAACAACTTCACCAAGTATTGTTGTTGTTCAGGCGTTTGAATCACCTGATTAAGGATCTCCTTAAGACTCTTCTAATCTGTTTTAATAATAAAATGTCTCCCTAAAAGATAGTGCCTCCATTTCTTAATAGCTTCAACAATGGCTATCATTTCGCGAACATAAGCCTCAGCTTTGTGAAGTTGCAAAGAAATTTTTTTATTGAAAAAGGCAATAGGTTAGGAATTCTAATGTAAAACTGCTCCCATTCCATGTCCTAATGCATCAGACTCTATAACAAAGGTTTGAGAAAAATTAGGAAGAGCGAGGATAGGGGTTGTCATTAAAGCATTATGCAATTTAGAAAAAGCCACAGTAGCACTTTCATCCCATTGAAAAGCATCTTTCTTTAACAAATTTGTCAGTGGAGCTGCAATACTAGCATAATGACGAACAAAACGTCGATAATAACTCGTGAGCCCTAAAAAACCCCTTAACTATTTAGGAGTGATAGGATCTTCCAGTCATGAATAGCATGAACCTTATTGGAATCTGGCATGACCCCTTCAGCTGACACTATATGACAAAGATAATTAATCTTGGTTTGAGCAAAAGAACACTTAGATTGCTTTACATAAAACTGATGTTCTTCCAAACAAGTAAAGACCTTTGTCAAATGTATAATATGATCCTCCATACCTTTACTATAAACCAATATATCATTAAAAAAAAACGATGACAAATTTTCTGAGATAATGACGAAAAATAATATTCACAATAGCTTGAAAAGTACAAGGTGCATTAGCAAGGCTAAAGGGCATGACCAGAAATTCATAACGGCCTTCATGAGTCCTAAAGGCCGTTTTATGAATATTTATAGGAGACATACAAATTTGGTGATAACCTGATCGTAAATCAAGCTTAGAAAAAATATGTGCACCATGTAATTCATCAAGCAACTCGTTGATAGTAGGTATAAGAAACTTATCTAACACTGTGGCTTGGTTCAATGCTCTATATCTACACAAAAACACCAAGAACCATCTTTTTTCTTCACCAAAAGTACTGAGGAAGAAAGGGACTGCTATTAGGGCAAATAACTCCAGAATCCAACATCTCTTAAGCCAATTTCTCAATCTCAATCTTTTGAAAATAAGGATATCGATAAGGCTTGACATTAACTGGTTGAGACTAATTATGCAAATGAATATGGTGCTACATGTTCCTTAAAGGCGGCAATGATGAAGGAGTCTCAAAAATCTTGTGAAATCTACCCAATAATGTTGTTAGAGCGCTATTGTTGGTGGTATCATGACAGCAATCCTCCCTCTGAGCCACAAGACTAAAAAAACAAGACACATTATCATACTTCAGCAATTTATGAAACTGATGTAGTGCAATTGGTTTGGGACCAATAACCGAATTGCCTTGAAGGATAATGTGTCGATCATCCAACATAAACTACATAGTGAGTGTAGAATAATCAACAGTAATAGGCCCCAAAGTAGTAAGCCATTGAATTCCCAATACCATATCTGCCCCTTGCATAGGAAGAACATAAAGATTGACCAAAAATTCACTATCATGCAACATAATAGGCACATTGCGACAAATACCAGAACAAGTAAGATATTCACCATTACCAATCATTACTTAAAAAGACTTAGATGCAAGGATGGGTAAGCGTAATTGTTTAGCTACTTGTGCTTGAACAAAATTGTGAGTACTGCCCGAATGTACAAGAATAGACACTTCCTTTCCACCAATTGTCCCCAATAATTTCAAAGTTTTAGGAGCATGAAAACCAGATAAGGCATGATAGCTAATTTCAGCCTTATTTAAATCATCGGAGCACTCTTCCAAATCATTGATAGTGGTACTATCACAATCTAGTTCATCATTAGGTTGAATTATCATGAAAAACTTAGCTTTAACAAATATGGCCCTTGTTAAAATTTTTCATCACAATTGAAACATAAGCCCTTTTCTCTTCGCATGGCCATTTCAGTAGGGGTAAGTCTTTTAAATGAAGTGGTTTTTTTGGGAGAATGGAAGAAGAAATAGAGGAAGTATAAACAGGGGTTTTAGGTTTGGAAAATATAGATGAAGGTAGTGCATAAAAGATTGAAGAGTGGATTTATAGAAGAGTGAGGGAAGACTGAGGAAATAGGGTATTTAGAAGTAGTAAACTAGTGAAATTAGATTCAAGCAGAGTAGCTAGACTAATTTCATGCAAAAGGGAAGTAGGTTGACAAGCTAAAACTTCTTGTTGCAATAAGGGTTTAAGACCCGAAATAAAGAAACTCTTTAGAAAATCCTCATAAAGGCCATTCACATGATCAGAAAGAGATTCAAAAGCATGTTGGTATTCAACAACCGAGCCTGTTTGAACCAATTTTGATAATTTGCCCTGATAATCCTCAAACAATGAAGGACCAAATCTGGTCTCTAAAGCTTTAATGAAAGCAAGCCATGTAGATAATAAACCATTTCAAAAAAGCCACTAATACCAATCTAAAGCCTCATCCTCCATGCCAAATGAAGCCAATTTCAATCGTTCAGATTCAGGAACATTATGAAAATCAAAGAATTGATTAGCTTGAAATGTCCATGAAAGGGATTAGGACCAGAAAATTTCGGAAGTTCCAATTTAATGTTCTTGATTATGAAAAAATGATGATCATCATTATGACATGAAGAAGAGGATGAGGTACTACTATTATTACTATGAGCAGTTTGATTCTCCATTTGCAATTTAACAAATTGTAGTATTTGAGCATATCTGATAACAATCTATCAATTTCACTTCTAATGAAGAAATCTTACTCTCATGTCGTTGCAAATCCTCTTGCAAACAAGTTCCCTTGGCCATGGTGAGATCAACAAAAGTCAATGAAAGGACCAATGATAAAGCCAAAGGCCTGATGTCCACAGGTCCAGTCCACCAACACTTAATCCATAGAAAAAAAAACCCTAATGCTCAATCACCCACTCTCACTTGCAGAATGCTTCTCGACTCAAAGAACCAGGTATTCTCTTTTCTGTTTCTCTCTATGTGTTTTATCTACTTGTAAAACTAGGGTTTGATTTCTATTGATAGATCTAACTTCTAAGTTTTATATCTATTCTAATGTTCGTGTTCTTAAAATCTCACTCTTGTTTTATTATTTGCGAGAAAATGTTGGAGAAAAACGAAAGGAAATATTAAGCTTGGTTGAGATCTGGAATTCAAGCTTCCAGTGGCTCCTAAACTTTACTAATTTTGGGTAAAAGTTGTATCCCTTGTTCTTGTTGTATCTTTCTATTTATAATAGTTGTGATTTACACAACATGCAAGCAGTTGCAAAACCTATCTGTATCTATTCACTACCCGCCAGCTATTCTACTGTATCTATGTTTGATTACATCATGCCAACTATTCTATTTCTGCATGTAAATGAAGACAGCCATTACATGTATGATTTGTGCTGTAATTTGTTATGATTGAGACTCCTATTTTATGTGACAAACATAGTCGTTTAGATACTAAGGCTTCCTTAGCTGTCTTCTATTGTTGTTCATACACAATTCTATTTAAAAAAGTTAAATAAATAATAAAAGAAGTCCCAGTAGAAGTTTTAGGACCTTTACACTCTCTGTGTAGTACGTAGAAAAGCCAAATTTATTGATTCAACTTTTTGTCATCAAAGCAGAGGCCAGAGGTGACTGGTGGGCGGACCAAGTTGGCTTGGAATTTTTTTTAACCTTCTGTCCATGTTCGCAGGCCCAACGGTCAGGCTTAAAAATTCTGAATAAGCTCCCTCTTAGCAGGCCTTATAGGGTCCAGCTGCCTATTATTAAATTTGTAATACATATAAAAGAGAATTAAAAAAAAGAAGAAGAAGAAAAAACTTATGGAATAAAGTAAAAGGCATAAATAAAATAACTATACAATTATTTTCTAACATTTTCATTATAAAGATAAATAGATCAAATTGACCATAAATTAATCTAATAGAAATATGAAAGCCCTTCTCACTTTAGAGTCTAGATGTGTCTTAATACCATAATTAACTCCGAATGGATGGTAAAATCCGATTTGTTCTATCAATCGACCATTCAATTAATTTAACCAAAGCTATTCTTACTGATAGCTCACTGCAATCTCATATCTTGAGATTCATGTAATTTTCTCTTCTATATTTTACCTTGAATTCCATTTTGGTGCATTTTATATAACTTTTAGAATTTATAATTAAGTGTTTAATTTGGAATTTACACAGCATGGATTTCCGTAGTGATATCTAAGAATAGGTCTTTTGACGTGATGAATTTTATGATTCCACTTGTTATTTCTTGCCCTAATTCAACTAGATTATCCATTTCAAATCCAATACATTTCTTTTTAACAGGATCATCTCATCAAACTCCACCGCTTATTACCATATTCATCTAGTTTTTGAGTTTATAAATATCTTAAATGCATTATTTTGGTTTTCTCATAGCTACTTTTCCCAAATCCCAGCCGCATGTGAAATCCGAAGAGGATAAAGAGCATTTATCTCTATGCCCAAACGTGGATGGAAAACTTTCCTTGTATACACATATCTAAAGATTTTCTTGTCGCTATAGTTAAAATCACGTGAGTAGGTCTCAATTCCACAAATACAGCTGGATATTTAACTCGACTTGCCATTTGAAAAGGAAAGCTCTTAACTTGTACTTTACGTGGTCAAAAACTTCAAAAAATGATTGGTCGCGCATTGCACGTCACCTTTATATATCTCTATATAATTAAAAGGAAAGGACGGTGTTTGGCATTTTTTATGGTTTATAATATTTCCTTATTTTGTTATAAATTTTCAAATTCACTGTTTCTTCCATGCCTTTAGAATAGTTTTTATATAATATTTCAGAATTAATGTTTTATCATATCTCATATTCTCCTAATATTTCTGCACCATGCTTATGTAGTTATGTAGCTATTCATAACCTTTTATTATACATATCTCTCTCTCTTAATATCCATAGTCATCAATTCAATTTCCATTATAAATCTAATTATAAGAATATTTTATGATATTAAACATTTTATAATTTTAAATATGCACCAATATTATGGGTGTCGCATTTGCTAGTATACATATAAAATATAAATAATGATAAAATTGTTATATACATATGAAAGTAGAAAGGATAGTTTTAAAAAATTATTAGCACTTATTTTATAAATAATACAAATATTAAATTATTATTAGTATTTATATAGCACATATATGTAATACAATGAGTTTTCTATAGTCTACCATTCTCGGGAAAGACAAACAAATATGGTTGGTAGAACAACATTAAAACACATGTGGATTGGTCTACTGTTATATTGCTATAAACACACTATAGCAATAGCACTCCTGTGTCTCCAGTGCTCATTGTTATTAGATACAAGGACGGTTCGGTTTGACTGTTTGTTGAATCATAGAATCGCCCCGCAAAGTACTAATAATCCTCCATTCTCGTTGGACCCAATCCTTACCCATCTCTCTCTCTCTCTTTCTCTCTCTCTGTGGCGTCTAGCTTGGGCGTGTTCAAGTTGAAGATCCCAAAATATTCCAGCCAGGCATGGTATGTTCCAAGTTTAATACCATGTACTTCAATTTTATGAGTTCATTTTACAAAATTCATTACTTCTTAATTCCTTATTACTTGTATTATTTTGATCATTAAATAAAATTTAGTGAGCATATATATTACAATTTACAATAGTGGTTTATGATAGTTTTTGGAGTGAAAAGAAAGATAATAAAAAGGTGGGTGTGTTTAATTTTTTTTTGTGGATGTTTGCGTGTGCAGTCTCTAACACCTTTGATGTTGCGATCACTGGTCAGGCTAGTGACAATGTTGGTAGGAGAACCAGCAACCTCGGTCTCAACAATCTTGTTTTACAGCGATCTTTTGCCACAAAATGTTGTGTTGGAGAGATTAGTCAGACATGATCTGCTTGATCATCGAGACAATTACTTGTTCCATTTTGTCATCAACTTCTTGAGATGTTTTTGGTAGCCTAGCTGGGCCTCATTATCTTATCACATTTTGACTTGGTCAACTTTTTGTTATTGAATTATTTATCATCTTCGAGGGTTTATAATAATAAATCCTGGTTTAATATAAGGATGAATCGTTTATTTGGTTTTTCATGTCTGATTTTGATGAGCTATTGCCCGTTATGGTCTTCAAGCAAGAGACTGATTGTAACCTTTAATTTACTTCCGGGCTTGTTTCTTCTTGTAAATTAATGTAATTATACATAAGATAGTGAAAGATTTGGATTGTATAGATTTGGTCGTTTCAATTTTACGTGTTTTAGATTTTTACAGCCTATGGAGTAATTTAAAGTTATGTCCTAAATTGCTTGAAGTGTTGCAACTGGCCACACAATCTACTGGTGTAAGCTCGTCTGTTATTATATTCTCTTTTGGGTTTTTTTATCTGTTTAGATCCTTATTAAAAAAGATTTAGGTAAATTTAATTACCAAATTGCTATTACCAACCAAAATGCACAGTGAGATTAGAAATCAGAAAAAAAAATGCAAGAACAACATACGATTTCCTAGATGTAAATCACATGTTATGAGATGTGATTTAACAATCGTATCAAAACTTAAAATATCAATTGATAATTGTGACTTATTTGTTTACCAGCGATTTTTTAATGGATTTAGGTTTTTTTTTTTTTATACGGCTTATATTTCGATATTTTCTTTTTATAGCAATGATACACGCTTCATCATTGTCTTTTTGTTCATATTAATATGGTCATTAATAGAAGTCAACCCCCATGTAGCATCACATTATTACTGTCAAAACGAGTTTTGTATAGTCATTACAGCAACTACATTGCATAGAGGAGCCCAACTCCGGCAAATGCTCAAGAAATCAGATTCATCAAGTTAAGAAAATTTAAAAGAGTGCAACTGTATACCTCAAGACTCAAGATCAAAGCATATTTAAGCAAAATTCTTAACATGCCTTCCTATGCATCTATCATTACCCATCCCTACGTCTCGAAATCATAGTCAAGCTAGCAGGTTCTCTAATTTACAAACCATGGATCCACAATAACGTATTGTTAACTGAATCCTTCAACTAAGAACGCACTCATAAGTGATGTTATTCTCCGAGACTCTTTGCTTTTACAAATTCCTACATGGGCCAGCTAACGCTATCGTTCACTGCTTCTAGAATTTCAGAACTCAAGTCTGTATGTTGTGCCGTATACGAGAAAAGTAACACCAGGCCGAAGGATCTTTCTGCACACTTCGCATTTCCAGACGTGTAGACGTATAGACGTATAGATTTGGTTGAATTGTGTTTGTAATGTGTAAATTTGTAGTACTACACGTAATCTATAAGAAGTGACACGGAATGACACTTAAAAAATATTTTAGAAGTAGTAGAATGAATCAAGGAGAAGATAATTTTAATTGTCTTGTATCAATCAAGTGAAGGAATTATCAAGTATCAATCTCTATTAGTAGTGGTGATCAAGTCTTTAATCTCTCAAGATAAAAATTTGACAATACACATTATTTCTACCAAGGCTTTATTTGGTTTGTTGGCATATTGATACAAACCCATCTTATTTTTATTATTTTCAAACAAATGTTTGTCAAAAAAATAAATACAGATAAAAAATAAACATTTTTACTCATAAACAAATTAAATACAAATATAGATTAGATACAGATGAAAACTAGATAATCCAAAAAGACCTTGTACTTGGAGTTTGAAATTAATCAATTTCATACCTGAAAAACTTTAAAATTATCTAATTTAGTACCTAAAAAAACTTGATGGGGGTATGGTTGCCATATACAAAAAGTTCTTTCAGGTATTAAATTTATCAATTTCAAAATTCAGGTACTAAATTAATCAATTTCAAAGTTCAGATATTTAATTACATATTTTATCAAAATTTAGATATTATTCATGATATTAACAAATAAAATAATAACTTTTAGCCCCCACAATGTGCACCTACACCCAAAAAAATACATTGCATCTTCTATTTTAATTTGGAATAACGTCAGTTTCACTTGTCTGAACTTCGTGACTTTTTATTAATTATACAGATGAAATTTAAAGTTGTCAAGTATCATATCTAATCAAAATTTTATATATCAAATTTGTTACTTAAAATTGCTCTATGTTATCTTAAGAGAACTTTTTATATCGTCCCCTTTTTATTTTGTGAAGACCTAATTGCTTTATTTAAAAAATTATTGGACAACTCGGCCAGCACTATTTCTTTCACTAAACCAAATTAAGCCCATTACTCCAAAAACCCCAGCCCACAATTTCCAATTCATAGCCTTCTCATAAATTCTTCCTCCGATATATACCAACTACATTAAGCCATTAATCCTATCAAATAAGGTATTTATCCATATCATACCCAACTGAAAAGGGTATGGATGGATATTAAGAGTCATAAAGTAATAACATACGTATACAAATATTCTAAAATTTACTTTTATAGGATAGAATACAAATATTAGATCTTCATATCCTGTACTTACTTTGAAACTTGTATTGTAATATAAATATATGTTTTAGGGTACATATTGTTGGGATTAAATCTTACACACCCAAATTAAATAACACGTGCGCAAGATTAGAGCATAAACATATAGAAGTAATTGTGAAAGGGTATCTGAATAGATAATATGGAAGACGCATAAAACCCTATTGATTTTAGATGGTTTTGATCTCCCAAGTCAATACACAGCCTTAAAGATTTTTGAGTCTCTCTCTCTCCTCTTTTCTTGGATGATGGAATGTCAGAAGAGCAAAATGTGGTGCGTATAAGTTGAGGACCATAACTATATATATTTATAGAAGTCCACATTTATTATTTCCCATTCCGCCCATTATAAAATAGGAAGCAATATATACAGTCTCCACACATAATATTTTATACTAAATATATATAACATATTTAAAGTCTATAACTTTACTAGATCACTTTATTTAAACTTTATATTTTTTTAATAGTCTTACTACACAATTAGTTTAATTCAAACATAAAAGCCCACAACATTGTTTATTAAAAATAAACCTAACACATATACCTACAGTATTAATAATTGTAAAATTATGTCAATATTTAATAAATATATAATACTACTCCATTTTTTTTTATTTTGTGATCATTTTTGTTCAACATTATTATTTATAGACTATCTTATTTGGAAATTTTTATTATAAAAGCACTTGTACTATTTTATTTTCAAAGTGCATTTTTTTTTATTGTAGAAGAACTTCAATTATATGAATGTACTTGAACTTTAAATTATACAAATGATTTGTTTATCTTCAAAGGCTAATTAATGCAAAACTAGCTAAAGGTTTTAATTTTTGAATTTATTACAAGTTTTATAATTTTGTTTAATATCATATTAACAAGTTTACATATAATTATTACAAGTTTTAATTTTCATACTTAAACAAATTATACATATTGTAGAACTTGTGACCATAACAAATTATTCAATAAATTACTTTCACATGTTTGAATATATGACAATAAGGTGGTTTAACATATTATATGAAAATATATATAATATTATAAACTTGAATTTTAAAATATGTGAAAAAAAAAACATAGAGATTTCATTAAAAAAAATTTCATAAACTTCATAAGGTACTTTATAGCTTTTTAGCATAAAGAGAAAGAGAATGGCAGAAGGTACCATATAATAGGTTTCCAATACAAAATTTATTAGTTCCTGCACTTTTCAAATAGGTATCAATATAACTTCACGCCTATCCACCATGAATAGGACACCTATCTTTTTTTTTCGCCAAATTCTCTTTCTCTGGTTGAAATGATGTGATTGGATTGAAGGAGAATTCACATAGGACATATATGATTCGTTTTAATCCAAGAACTAACCACATTTTGTTTCAAATTGGCTCTCGTCATCTCAAAGACCATTGGATTTAAATAAATAAATAACCGGTGAATTCATATTATTCAATTTATTTATTGTTCCACCAAAATTTCAATTTAAGCATAACCTTGTGAAATGCTCCTTTGGCTTTGGCTTTGGCTTTGATTTATTGAACTTATATTAAAGTTTTTTTTTTCCATCGATTTTTTGGCAAGTCAACTAAATATAATATAATCATCAAATTTTCATTAACATTATTATTTTATTTTACAATTAAATTAATTAGCTAGATAGTTAATTTCACCAAATAAATAAAATTATAATAGAATTGCTTGTAGTTGGATTTTGATTTGTTAATCTTTTATTTGATAGAGAGTATGTATTCTAGGAAAAAAAAATCAATTATAGTATTAAATTGTTATTCATAGGTTTAAGAAATGATTGGTTATTCAATATTTCTTATAATAGAAATTATTTATAGAATCGATATTCTAGTAAACTAAATATGATAATAGATCTTTATAAAGAATAATACTATAATAGAATTTATTACAGCAGAATGAACGAGGAGTAAAATTTATAAAGGTATATCCTTTTCATATTAAAAACAAAAAGTAAAATTAACAATATCTAAGCTTGGATGAAAATTATATTTTAAAATAATTATAATTTAATTTTCATTAACTCCACTCTCAATTCATATGTATGGACTTTTCCATGGTGATTATAATCTTAGCCTTATAGGGAATTTTCCTTGTTTTTCTTTGTAGAGACCTTTGCAATAATTTTTTTTACCCTAATTTAACATATTGGATCAATTTATTGAATTAGCAATAGAGTCTAAGAAATTAGTCGATTGAAGATGTTTTAAGGAGATTCAGCTTGATAGGCTCAAAATAAGAATCTTTAGATCAGTTTTTTTCGGTTCTTGACATTACTCTATTGTCTCGTGCATGGAAAAAAAATAGTCTTATGAAGTTTATGTGGGCTTTATTTAGCTTAAAAAGGGATTAAATTGGCTAATATGAGGTTGTGGCTTTTCTTTTATATGAAGGTGGGCTTTCTTTCTTTCTTTCTTTTTATTCTTTTTTTATTAAGCCCAACCATCATGTCTAAGAGCCCATGTCCATAAAAAGAAAAGGAATAAATATATACCTTTAGATCATCATGGTCGATGTAATTGCTATTAACAACATCAAATCTCAATTATCCATCTCCAAATGATCTTACGGCTAAGATCAATTTCCAAGATAAATAGGGGGGATGAACTTCTCTTTAGAGACACTTCTTCCATATTACTAACTTAAGAGCGACACAAAAGCTCTACAAAAGTACCACCACAAAATATCAAAGCAACTATCGTATGAAGAATGGAATAAGAAATATTTCAGTCTATTGATTTTAATCTTTTATTGCACGTGCACACATGAGATATTGAGTTTGCATGTTTTTCCTTCCATGTCTCTTCCTATTACACCCTTACACGTGTCATCATTTCAAGGATTCTCAAAGGTCGAGAACACGTTTGCAGTACGTGATCAGCCGTCTGTTGTGATCCCACTATACATTCTCAATTGTGATTTTTTTTTCCTTTAGGAATTTTAGTTATTGTTTAAACGAAATGCCATTAAAGTACTTTTTTAAAACGGTGATCGAATAGGGAGAGCTGTAAGATCAATGTAAAGTAACTATCATGAGTGACTCGAAAGTAACCACAAAAAGGATAAGAGAGCAAGTAAGGAATTGGAAGTCAAAAATGACTTTTAACATTAACGTAGCAATAAAATAAAAACAAAAAAAAAAGCAAAAAAAGGAAAAAAAAAAGATAAGGATTATTAAGTTTGAAATACTTGAACTAAAGATAAAACTGCCAACAATTATTTCTTAATATGATCATTCCATGATTGTTATTTTTTTTTTTTCCTTATCATTGGAATATATGTAATAAATTTGTGTTTTGTTGCATGGGATTTTAAATGCATGTATCATGAGTGTACAGCCCACCAATTTTATCTCATTGAAAAAAAATAATTGGGTTTTAAACTCCCGAGTTTAAATGTTCAATTTTAAAATGCGTCATCAGCTCCCATGAAGCCTGAAGCATAATACATCAGAAGTTTGCAACATATGGAACGGAAATGGATTCTAGTTACTTACTTTAAATTTTTCTAAAAGTAACGCTTAAACTACTGTCGTGTATAATTAATAATGATTAAGGTTCTAAGAAAAAAAGACATATCATAATGGTATCACGTAATATTTCAACAGTCTACTTTATAAAATTTGAAAGAAAGTAACTTTGAAGGATTCGAATACACATATGAATCAAACTTGTAATAACATATAACTTTATTTAGTTGTTTAAAAATTGGGAGTATAGAAAATTCATGAGAAAATTGTTGGTTTATTAATCCATTTAAAAATTATTTACATAAATACTAATTATATAAAAATAATTATTAAAATGATGATATAAAATTACATATAGAAGATGTGGTTGTACTTTTTTTATGAATGTTACATATTCTATATGCGATTTTGTGATTTTTATAAAAAATAATGAAACTTTTCATTTATAGCATATTACATATTAAACACGCGATTTTACTTTTTATTTATAAATAAATCGCATTTAAACAATGGATTTCTTTATTAAAACCAAAGTTTTATGTTTTAGATATGATTTGTTATTGATATTTTAATAATTAAAATTATATGATTTATATTTAGGTAATTTTCTTTTTATAAGATTAATAGGCATATAATACACCCAAAAATTCACAAATATACTATAATATTCTAATCACAAACATACCAGCAGCAAGCACACATGACATACTATGATGATGATGAGGATGCCACATCCACGGATATGCCATAAATTATGCTGACGGCCATAATTAAATCCGGCAACATTAGTACAAAACCACGTCGGTGACATAAGCCCCCATCGCGGTAATTTTGTCTGTTCGTAGTTGCTGGCACTGGCAGGTTTCACGTGGGGCTCGCTTTTATCATTATGGATCAATACTGCCTTGGTCCCTTGGTGTTCAAGTTTGTTGTCGGTCGGTAGGATTTCGGTGAGTTAGTTGCCGCTTGCTGGGCTCGCATCGATTTAGTCGGTTCGAGGTGGTTCTTAGGCTTGCCTGGGTTCTTTAGATGGTTAGGCTTGACATGACGGGCTTGTGTATGCAAGTGCAGTGGGTTGGGTTGGGTTGGGTTGGGTTTCGTTCATATGGTTTGTGGTACGATTATGGTTCCAGCGGTTGTCAAGTTTGGTGGTGGGTCCAGCAGCTGGTGGGTGCGATCAGAAACGCGCCAGACAGGTTGTAGTTTGCGATCGTGGTGGGTCCATTCTGATTGTAATGGCTATAGAGTCAAAAGGACAATGATGGAAAGTACCATAATTAGGTAAAAATAGCCACTACTGGGTCGTTGGAAGAAGTTGCAATTCATATTTTCTTAACTTTGTGATCGAACATTTGTTAATAAGTTGAAGGGGAACGTAGATTTTGATGTTTAAAAGGGAATACAGGAGAATAAAAAGATTAATGATTGGTCATCGCGACTGTTATATCAAATTTGTTACCCTAGTAAGTGTGAATAAGAAAAGTATAGTAAATATGACAGAAAAATCGGGCACCTTTTATTAAATAAATAAATGGGATTTTTTACTCTACTGTAACTGTACCTGTTATCATACTAGACTAATCAATACAAATGAAGATATTACATATATATATAGTTTTAAAATTATAAAAAAAATTAAAAAAATAGTATTATTGTATCGTATCTTGATAGTATAATACAAATTCTTTTTAAAATTACATGTGTATCGCATCTTGATTGTGCAATATACTTTGAACGTGTATCGTATGACCAACGAACGATACACGCATATCTCTACATGTACAAGTATAAATATTTATATATTCACTTTAAAATGTAACATAGCAACACTATTTTGATAATTTTTTTTTATAATTTGTATTTGTGTATTTTTTTCAAAAAAACCTAGACATATGTTCCACCCCAATACAAATCATGTATTATAATAATCTAACTTTAAAATATCTAAGAGCAAAATGAAATTAACTTTCTTTCCATTACCAATTAACTCTTTCACGCTATTTTTTATGTTATATACATGTTAAATTTGCTGTTCAACAAATTCTATCTCCTTAATTTTACATATATAGGATAAATTATGAGACAGACATCATTTCTACTTTTTGAATCTGGATTTGTTTGATTTATCATATTCTGATCATTGTGGCATTATGTTTTTATTATTTTTAAACAGATATTTGTTAATAGAGACCAATAAAAAACTAATAGTTTTACTTATAAATTGATCAAACAAATACAATATAAATATGACATAGATACATTACAAATATAGATCTAATACAAATACAACATAGATAAAAATTTAACAATCCAAACAGATCCCATGGTATATTTATTTCGTTATATTATGGTTATTTTGGAATCATATTTTTATCATTTTTAAATGGATATTTATCAAAAAAATGTGCCGATAAAAAACTAATGGTTTTACTCATCAAACGAACATATACTATACAAATATGATATAGATATTATACAAATAAATTACAAATATAAATCAGATACTACACAGATAAAAACCCTATCACGACCTACGAAGCCCCACCGTACAATATTAAAGCTTATGATACTACCTTAGTCAGGTAAAGGTTTTATAGTGCACAAGACGTACTTTCACAAAGGAGGGAATTTCAATGGAGTTTCGCAGTTTGTAAGTATTCAAATGGCATGCAAGAGAAACTAACCTAGTAATTTTAAACAATAAGTTACAAGTCTTAGGGGCATTGCCCTGCTAAATCCACAAGGTTTCAAAAGTTATCACATTTTTGGATCTCCAAAATGACATAAGTCTTTCTACAAAAGATAAAAAGTCTAGCAAAGAGATTTTAGCAATCTACTCCAAGTATTCTTATACATTTCCTCCAAAGGTTCCTCAAAATCATCATCATTGCCTCGGTTTCACTATCTAGGGTAAGCCACAGCCTGAGGTAACAAAAATCTATATGAGTATAAGCGACAACATACTTAGTGAGTATATTCCTACAAACTTATCATAAGAAAATAGAACAAGTAAGTTTGTTTATACAAAATATGACATGCATCTAACACGTGGTGCAAACAAATATACACAGGTATCCAGAAATCATGTATAGTGGATTTATTACCCTCCGTAACACAGGTTAGGAATGCTTTTGTAGGTCTTCATGACCTCTGCTACTAGTTCTCAAGCAACTACCCATAGCGATTGATCATGCTTTCTCGTAAGGCCGTATTCCTGAGCGAAGTAGTTCCTCAGGAAGGAGCAGGACCCCACATTTCATATGCGGTTTGCAATCTACTCGATCCCACGCATGGAGTAGTAGCCTTCAAATATGAGTCAACGGAATGCAATGTGTAATCAGTTATTAAGTTATACTAATCTCATTAAGCTCATTGAAGAGTAATCAATAAATTTAACATTGCACTGACATTATGGCAAATATAATATTAACATATTTAACCAATCAATCCATATTTTGATATGCTTCAAGCTGTTGATCACACAACATAAGTCATAAATATAATCCGACGTTATCCCAAAACAAGTCCAATTTGATCTTTTTCCTATCAACTAGTTGTAATTCCCTTAATTTTTTATTATCTGATTATAATAATTATTAAAAATATAATATATAATCATAAAAACTATAGTAAAAGGTAGCAAAAATCACTCCTAATTTTTTACGATTTAAAAATTACTAACGTGCAAATAAATTTGATTTTAGTTAGTAAAAAAATTGAAACTTTTACCATTAAAATTTCAAAACACAAAATTTAATTTTCATAACCCTGGACAATTAGTGTGATATAAATCGATCATTACTATAAATTAAAATTTTACCTTAAGTTTAGTGATTAGAAAATAAATTCTATACTAAGTTACCATGATTTTTAAGTTATCTCTAATAAATTAAAACTCTAGTACCATTAGAAAATTTTATTATTATCAATTATCAAAAAATTAATTCTTAGGGTAAGATTCCATAACTGGTATAGAAAACTAAATATGTGAATATAATCAACCTTAATTGTCAAGAACAATATAAAGCAATTAATTAATAAAGCTTGTTAGCTAAAAACGATAACTTAGAGATGAACTGCTATAATTATAAATAGCGATAAGAATGAAAACATATATATAATTAACAATTTAGATCTCAAATAAAAATTTGGATGGCACCATAATTCTAGTTAGAAAATTTGGAGTCTATAGTGTTAAAATCTTAATTTAGCCTATCGGACCTAGAAAACCTTAATCGCATAAGATAAAACTCTAAAATTATTTAATTTTATAAATTTTAAACTCAAGATTTCAACTCATATATAATCGAGAGATTTCATAGAAGCTTTATATAAAGTTTTAGAGATAAAAACCCCTATAAACTAATATATAAATATGCAAAAGACTTAATACTTAACGAATTAACTCATGATATTAATTAAACAAATGTTAGATAAAGTAATATGCATAAAGAGTGAAAAATTGCAGCTTTAAATCTGCTGCTAATCTTAAAAGAAATCACATCAACAAATCTTTAATTTGTGCAAAATAATCAACTTAAAGTCAAAGTGAAAATAATCAACAACAAATAACAAAACACCAACTAAGTTACTCATCAAATGAATATGTATTGAGCTAAACCAATTTGCAAAACCAACCAAATTTCTCCTCAAACTTCCATGAGTTGCAGTAGTAATAGGAGACAACAATTTCTCCAGATGTGCACTTATTTCCCCAATTTCCATGACCTGTTGCAGCCGTAAAAGAAGACAAAAATTGGACCAACTAATTTATTCATCAAATGAATGTATGATGGCTCATTTCAACTTACTTAAGGTATGAATTTTTCCCATAAATCCATTGTTGTAGCCTGCTATAGAGGAGATAAATATAGCAAATTACAACGCACACACATGCACCCCATCGTATCTAGCTAAAGTAGAGTAGGAAAAACATGGTTAACAAAGTTTAAAAATTAACTCAACAAGCTCAATGAAAACTCCTTAAATGGACACCTAGTAGTTAATGATTGACTCGAGAAATCTACAAATATGAACACAAAACAAACCAACTTTGAAGCCACCAAAATTGTAGACATGAACCCCATTTACCATAAAATTATAGCCCTAAATAGCCTCAATTCTCTTTCCATTCCTGTAAATTGTTGCAACTTTGGAGGAGAAGTGTTGAATTAAATCGAAGCTAAATTTTGATGAGACAAATATTATAAAGTTTAATTTTATTAAAATATGGATAATACAAAGTATATATATGATATATTCATTTGGATACATGGTTACATGGCATTATAACAAAATGCTTTTGCAGACCTACCGTCTGACACTATAGGACTATCTTCGAACGCTATTGTGTTTTATTTTGTGTCGAAAACATGTAGTGCCATTTTTGTTACTTCGATCGGACAATAATGCTTAGCATCTTACCGGTATATATTTTGCCTACAGGTCTCCAAGTATGGTTCAGACACAAAGAAGGATGCCACATATAGTTCGGACGATACAGACATACCGTTGGGACAGTAATGCCCAGAAATATAGCCGTTATAGCATTTATTGCACACGAAAGTTTATGTTTTCAAGGCTCAATGGGCAAGACATTGAGAAGCTATTTATACATAATTTTTGGTAGATGAAGACTAGTTTTTGAGCTTAGAATTTGCTACTAAACTCTTGTACTCTCTCGTATTATTGAATTTATCACTAGGTTTTTATTTTGTTCAAATTGAGAGTGACATTGATTGTTTTGTGATTAATAAAGAGTGTGAAGACTTCCTTAGGAGGCATTGGTGTGATCGTGGAGATTAAGAAGAGGTCGAACTCCACGTTAAAATCTCGAGCTTGTTTCTCTTTACCTTACTCTCTTTATTTATGACATTATATATTGTGACTTTGGTTGATTGTGTTTGATTGGTACATGCTTAATTTTAATTGTTGAAAAGAATTGTATAAATACTCAATTCACCCCACTTTTGAGTATTTTACCTAGTATATTAGGCGTTTTACAGTTGGTATCAGAGCTAGGTCTCTAATTTCTTGTGCTTAATCACATTTAGAGTAAAGATCATGACATCTGATACACTAGAATTTCTAGAAGGACAAGCTATTAATAGGCCATCACTTTTAAATGAGGGAAACTATCCCTATTGGAAGTATATAATAAAAATCTTCTTGAAAGCTCAAAATAGATTAATTTGGAATGTTATAGAAAAAGGTCCTTTTAAGGTTGAAGGAAAAGAAGAATGAGAATATAATGATGAAGATTGGAAAAGACTAAATTTAAATGATATATCTATGAATATCTTACATTGTGGATTGAATGAAAGTGACTTTAATAGAATTTATGCATGTAAATTCGAAAAAGAAATATGGGAGGAGTTGGAAAAAACCTATAAAGGAACATTTAGAGTAAGAGACACTAAAAGAAGTTTTTTGTGGTCAATTTGAAAATTTCAATATGCAACCAGATGAAACCATAGATGAGATGCATAATAGGTTCATAAATATTATAATCCCTTGAGTGTGCTTGGAAAGAACTTCATTAATGTGGAAATCAACTCCAAACTTCTTAGGTCTTTACTAAAGGATTGGGAAGCCAAAAGAATCGCACTTGAGGAGGCAAGAGATCTAAACACAATGAGTAAAGAAGGGCTTCTTAGCATGATGATTATAAAAAATTACTTCATTTAATATGGGTTTCCTTTTTACTGAAAAGGTTGGTGATAAAAAAACGAACTACCAACTTGTAACGAAACTCGATTATTAAAATCTGGAAACAAATTCCCTTGATCGTCTAAAAACCTGATAGAAAACCGCGTCTTGCCTATATTAAGGCAAGAACCTTAGTATAGTCGTAGATGCCACAACCGGCGATGGCAAACCGATTGATAAGTCAAGAGGTGAATGTCACGGAAAATCCGATAAGAGAAAACTCTCTAATTTTCATTTATCAAAAGATGTGTCATCTCTCTGTTACAAGCAAAGGGTTTAAATAGGCTTTAATTAGCCTTAAAACTAAGCAACAAAAATATTAAACACAATGAAATATGAAAAGGCATAAAGAAAATTCGAAAAAGACATCAAATCATAATGAAGGCCAATGGTGAAGTTGTTGAAGGTCGATGGTGTATCTTGGGAAAGCTGACGGTGTAAGCAAGGATGGACTGCGGCGTTGAGGCCGGTGTACTTCAAGGATGATTGAAAACAAATCAAAGTCGGCGGCTTACTCTTTATTGTAAGGACCCGCTATCACCCCTATAATAAAAACAGGTGATAACAGCTCCCCAACCACATATAACTTGCAGAATTATATGTAATGTTGTCCTAGAGAAGTGTTTGAAGAATTATTTTCCTAAACCCTCCTTACTCAACTAATAAATTTTAATACTATTATTTTTAAAACTTGTAATAAAAACACAACATCACATTTATCATATATACAAGGGGAATAAGTTCAAGATATACATATAGCTAAGTTTAAATATTATAAACAAAAGCTTCTTAAACCTTATAAAATGCCACAAAAGGTAATTCAAACTACAACCTTAAATATTAACATCAAAAGATTCATAACTAGTCTATTACAAAATAGGAATTTCATCCTGGTCTATGGTCATATCTAGTCCTCCAGGTCATCTAGGAAATCCTCAAAGTCGGTACCATATCCCATTTTTTCATAGAACTCATCTGAGTCATCATCACCTGAATTAATAAAATATGAGCCAAAGTCCCAATACGCAAGTAACTAAAACACAAACTTAGTGGCATACAAACTTAGACTACATGCAAATGCCACAATCATTAAGTTATTTAAAATCTTTAGTTAATCAAAAAACACGGGAGTATTCAAACTCTGAACAACAGGGGTATATAGGGAACCTGAGTAACGACCACGACGCTCAAGGGGTTGATATAAATCTCTCAGATACTTATATCTCCTAAATAAATCTATCCATTAACAATTAAGTAGCTTCCTTTAGGGTTTTTAACCGTTTCATAACTTTACTTAACTTAATCCATAATATCACCTAATTCAAATGTTCCCATAAACAATTGAATTAAATCATATTATATCTCTTTAATAATAAGCAAATGTTATCCCAATATTAAATACCCTATCAACTACCCACTGAACCACTTACGAAAGTCATTGCATCATGACATAGGTGGTCTAAGTCCCTAAACTACCATGTCATTGTATCATGACAGGGTGTCGCTCCCCAAACCGAATTCAACATCGTAATAGACAACCAATTCAAACATAGTTTAAGTTTTCATAAATTAGAGTAAATTTAATTATGCCTATCCTAGGCAAGAAACAAGCATGTTACCGTGTACCTGAAATAGCTCAGGAACTAATAGGGGTAGCCGAACGAGGATCTATCACTGTACAAATAAATTATTGTATTTCTCACTTAGTTCAAGCACAAACTCAACTAATTTCAATCATAATCAATCAAATAAATTCAAATAAATCATCACAAGATTATAGCATAGCATTTGGACTTCATATAACATCATACAATACTCAAATGATTATATATCAAGCTTTGGAGAACATTTGAATCAATATACTCCTCATGTCATTCAAAGGTCATTCTAACAAGTTAATCTAATCCAATTATTTATTAAATCTATAAATATACTTAATTCATGCCTAAATATATCATTCTATCATCATTACATATCAAATATGATATAATCTCAATTTAGTCCAAAAAGATCATTTCCAAAGCAAACACATATAAAACAAAAAAAAACAAGTTTTTAATTTTGTTTGGAAAATGCAACAGCTGAAAAGAAGTAAAATTTGAGCATTGATACTTTTAGAATTTGCAAAAACTTAAAACATGAAAGTTGTAGATCCCCTTTTAGGATTTCTATAGCAACTTGAATCACTCAATCAAAATGGATAAAAAAGTTATGGCTAATTTAAAAACAGTGTCAGCAGGGGGATAAATCAAAATTTGCAACGAGCTTGGAAACGGGGGTGTTTGGACGCATGTTTCAATCCGAAAAGAAGAGTGTTTGAAGTTAGTGAAGGCAATGGGCATGCAAACATAGGTGTTTGAAGGGCTGTTTGAACTCAAGGAAGGCAAAATTTGAAATCAGTGGCCGTAACACCCCTTTAAACGGGGCCATTTAAAGGGCTGTTTGCTCCATACACCCCCCAAAATGGGGGTATTTGACAAATTTTTCAAAATTTTTTCCTTCTCCCTGTTTTCAAACACGAAAACTCTACAACCTTTACATTTTTAAGTCTTCTTCCAACACATTTTTAACTTCATAGATCATGCTACTTATATCCTATTACCCTCTAACATTCATAAACTTCATTTCCAACTCAAATACAAATTCAACACAAACATACTACAAAATCCATTTCTCAAAACCACTCCAACACTTCTCATATTCAAATTCACTTACACCATCACTTCAAGTTATATGTTTAGCACATACAACAAGTTCTTTTATCATCAATATACTACTTGAACTACCATCAAAGCATATAAATCATCCTATCACAATTTAACATATAAACTCTATTCCAATAAAAGCACACTTCAAGTATACATAAAGCAAGAGGAACACAATTACCATAAGAATTTTGTGCCTTGGTTTACGAGTCTTGTTGCAAGCCTTTGAGGGTTTAATTTATAGAAGATGAAGGATTTAATTATATATGGCCATGAGAGAGCTTTTGGGAGAAGAAAAACGGGGTTTTGAAGCTTCTTAGTGTGTGTTATGTTGGTCTGAAAATTTTGGATGAATTTAGCATTTTTAGAAGTTGATATTTATCCATTAGTTGACTTCAGTGGCTGCCAAAATTAAGGTCTTTAATTGGCTTGGCTTTGGCTAATTGATGAGCTTGCTTTTTGGCTAATTAAAGGTGGTATTGGGCTTTATTTTTGTAACTAAATTTTCTGCTAAATATAGGATTAGATACATGCATAATTCAATTTATTCTAATCATATTTCATACATTCTAATGCACTAAAAATTTATGAACTTAATATTTAACTATTCTAAGGTATTTAATTTTTTTAAAACAACAACACAACTCATATTTCATGCATTAACATGAATCACATTTATCACATTTCAAAATCATATATAATTTAATAACACATTTATAAAATATAAATTGGGAAATTCATGGCGATTTCACTTATGGCTGGCAGGCTTGATTCTCCATGACTTGAACAATTAAATTTTTTTAATCTTTTTGTCCCATACTATTTTATAAGGCTTGCTTGATTCTTTTTATCATTGGAACTCCATCATTAGTTCTTCAATTCCTTGATATGGATTGTTGATCTTGATCTTGGTCGGCTCTGAACCTGATGCTATCTGATTCTCATCAGTTGGGGTTTATGAAGGATTTTTAGTGAAGACAATGATCCAAAAGAAAAAGAACAAAGAATAAGGAGAAGGTTTTTCTTATAGACGACACCAATTGTTGCACGGGTTATTCCTTTGGTAAAGATGGTCTCCTGTAAACAAAGAGAAACGGTCAGAGGTACACGGAGGGTTGCCCAGCACAGCTACTCCAATGTTTAAGTTAGTCTGTAGGTCCTTATTTATTCAAAGAATGTTCACTTATGTAAAAAAGGTAGCTCTCTCTTTCTTAAAAGGGAAGGGTTATTTATAATTCTTAGGGCCATGTCAAAGTAGGTCCAGCAAATGCTTTTGGCTAGGCCAATATCCAAAGTAGTTGACCTAGCACCTAAGATGACGGGGTGTCCAACCTAGAGGAGATTGTGGTGACGCGGCATGTGACTAAGTTGATGATGTCCTCTTGGTCCCAATGTAAGATGCAGGTGCATGCCTAAGCGAGTTCATGGAGATCCTTCGTTGGTGAGCTCGATTTTGTAAGGATGCTTCAAAGCTCGACCTCGAAGGTGATATTGGGAGTCGAGCTTATGAGGAGGTCGTCTGTTAATCTCTGGTTCGTAAGGCTGCAAGTGAGCCAAACTATTTGTGAACTACTTGAGTTTGATTCAGTTTAAGCTCAGCTTGGCTCAACTTCGATTATTAAACGAGCCAAGCTTGAGCTCAAAGTGAATCTCATTTAGTTAAATGAACCAAGTTCGATAGTAGGCTTGCAAGTAAGCTTGTTAACTGGCTCAATAATAAACTTGCGAGCTTGATATATATGAATAATGTTATTTTGTATATATTATATTAAATATTATATTTTTACATTATAAAATAATATATTTCAATAAAATGAAAAGTGAATCCAAATATTCAAATTAAAAAAAAAATGATAGAAGTTCTTGAGAGAGAGAGAGAGAGAGAGAGAGAGAGAGAGAGAGAGAGAGAGGGGGGGGGGGGGGTGGTGGGAGTGGAAGAAAAAATAGTTTCTAAACTCTATTAAGATTGCTAATAAGCCTGGTCCACCAACTAAAGTAAAGTTCTAGAACTTCCTTTTTCTTTCCACCCTTGTTCAGCCCAGCTTGTTCACGACCCTATTGGTTGGTAGCGTAAGTAATATCCTAACTTCTCCTTATAATGTCGTGACTCGAGGTGTATTCCTCTTGGGCTAATAAGGTTGACGACCTTCTAGGCTTCAAGGTCCATGTGTGATGGTAGTGGGGCGAGTGGGCTATGACTTATATTTCACTGTTAACAAAATCGTATAGTTAGGTTTGATTAAAAAAAACAAAAATCTAACCATTATTTTTTGTTTGATTGGGTTTCGGGGCAAACCAAACCAAATCTTGCCGCTTCTACCCCTAAGCCTGCAATTAATAAGTTGAAGTAAATATTAGAAAGTGTATTCCTGATAATAAAATTTTTTATAAAGTAAATGTTGGAATATAATATTTTGAGTTTATTACTAGTAACCCTACTCCTAAAGCATAATTATTGATTATAATAAAAAATAATATATTCATTGGTTTAAAATATGATTCTTATTTTGTTGTTACTATCAATTGTTATCCATTAATACTACGCTTATTCAATAATGCATCCAATCATATATTATACTTTCTTCTTTTTCAATTATAAATGAGCAATATATCATATATAATTTGTTAATAACTTCTACCTAATATATTACTATTTAAATACATTAACTTTCCAAGATAATGCAAAATAGTTAAATTCTAATGGAATCCATGTATTTTAATATGTTTTATTAATCAATAAACATGTTCACATAAGACATGGTATAAGAAGGTCAAATCATAGGTTTAGGTTTTAATATGCGATTAATATACAGATCGAGTCTTAAGTTGAGGTTTTTCATAACCAAATTCGTTTAGACATGAATACGAGATATGACATGATAATACAAATTGTTAGCACTGGTTTACCCTTTCTATAAAAAAAAAGTTACTAGTATATGATGGAGATCAAATTAATTGCCAAAATAGCTTTACAAAATCACATAGTGAAAATATAGTTTAGACTTTTAAATTGGAAATCATACTTTCAACATGCAATTTTCTATTCGTGGAGATCCATGTTCAGCATGTGATTTTAAAGAGTCATTTTCGTAATTATTTTCATTCAAAGATTATCTTGGTCATTATTTTAAGTTAAAGCCTACTTCGATGATTATTTTAAATAGAGCTACTGAATTGAAAAAAAAAATCAAATATAAAATGTAAATTAATATATGTGTGTGTATGTTTTCTCAAATTCTTACAATATATTAACTTTTAGTTTATAGGAACTTCTATTGTAAAATCACTTTAAAATGATTATATAATATAGTTAAACGATTCAATTCAACTTGTTTATTAAAAAAAAAAATTAGCCTATTACATGTTATACATATTAATTTAAAAGTAACACAAATATACTAAGGAAAAATAATGTTGTCAAACCCAGCTCATGGTCTTGACCTGAGCATATTAGATGGGTAAAATTAAGTAGAACCAAGATTGAATCAAGTTGTTTACAAGAAGGGATCAATTTCAATCTGATTGAATTAAATGAGTTAATTTAAGTTTGATAACACTAACAAGAAAAGGAAAAAGGAAACATACATGATTTATTTACTACCTTCTAAATGTAGTAAAACCTCCTATTTTTATTCTCTTGTAGAAACACGCTTTTACAGACACATTTTCAAATTTTTTTCTAACAAATTATTTATCAAGAAATAGATATAGATAAAAAAAGTTGACAGTTCTCATCAAAAGATCAAATAGAACAAATCTAGATAAAATTTAGATGTAAATTGGATATATTTTACATATATCATTTTAAAAAAGATACAAATACAGATGAAAAATAGACAATCCAAACAGACCCAATTAAGGGAGAAAAAATTGGAAATGGGGCACACGCTTTGAGCAAAATTTGTCCTTGAAGCCGGAGAATTCAGAATGAAGGAAAAACGGGGCACTTAAGCCACCACGACACGTTGATGGTGGTCCATTCGTCCGGCTTTTCCGCCGCGCCAATCGCGCATGGAATATGGATCAAATTATTTATTCTTGTGTGTTGCCGGTCTACACGTGTCGGACCGGTTTCAATAATTCTGCCAACCGGCCGGTTCAGAACCTTTACTCGTAGGTTACCAGTTGGCACAACCTGACAATGACATAACGGATCTGACTCATTTCTGGCTCTTGCCCTAAATTGTCGTGTACCGTGAGAAAGGCCAATATAAAACACCAATTAAAAAATTAATAAACTTTATTCCTTATAATTAAAATTAACATTTGGATACAGCTCATCAGTGATTAAAAAGCACATTCCACTAGGATTAAACTCCATCTTAACAATTTTAAAGTCTAAAGTAAGAATAAGTAATTCAGTTTCACCAGACCCACTCACCAATCACCAGCCACTACCTCTCATGAGTCATGACCAACAAACCCACAAAAAGTCCCCACATCCAACGGCCACGACCACTTTAATCTTGCTATCCTGTCTCCCCTCTTCCCAAACTGCCCCTCCAACGTTAACAATCGCTGTCGGGGACCACTTTTTTTAATTCCTTCATTTATTTATTATATTAGTACCTTGTTTTTATCTGCGTGTGTATTTATTTTCTATACCCAACTTGTTTCTGAGATGGAAATTCGACATCACGGTCAACCGAATCAAATGTGGCACTGTCATTAATGGATTTAATTAAACATATCTTCGTAGTTATAGTCAAATTGCGTCGTCTTGATTTGGAAAATAAGAATACATATTAACTATGATATATAAAACACAACTACTATTAGTGCCCTTATTTTCAATTTATATCAATACATCCTTTACTAGGAATAATATAAGTTAGAGATTTCCCTTCTCCCATAATTATTAAAAGAACCACAATTGATTAAGGTGTTAAAATTAAACGGGGATAGAAATTTTATGGATATTGAAATGAACTTGAATTTTATAATGGATCTATAATGTGGGTTTTTTTAACAACTTAAATTTATATATAATTATTAATACTAAAATACTTAATATATTAATTTTTAAATTTATTTTAATAATTGGGTTATTAATTGGACACATAACTAAAAGTCTTGCAAATCAAATAAGTTAGGATAGTGAATCCTACGCATCACATCAATTTTTTTTATATGTTTATTTAGTCTTAGTGTCTCCTCTCTTTCCACTTACATCTATTATATTTTTTCCCTTAAAAATCATATGCAATAGCTAATTTAGTTTAATGATATAAATGAACTACCTTTGGAAGGTGATTAAAAAAAAGTATTATATTTCTTCTTATTTGTAAGTAACTATAATGTAAGTTTGAAAGCTTCTATGGTCTTATCGACGGAACTATTTTATCATTAATCTAATAATTAAAATAAATATAATAAATAAAATATTAATTATTTTAGTAATTCGAATGTGGTAAGATATGGCATGAGCCGTTGGATAATGATATGAATAATTTCGTTAAAATTAATAGCGAAAGCATAAAGTTTTCTTGTAAGTTCAAAATTGTATTATTATTTTAGCCCAAATAGTTGTATCATTTGAGTTCTATTTGTGTCATTTTTTTTTTGTGATTTTGACATATTATTTTAATTAATTTTAAATAGATATTTATAAAAAAAATAAATATAAATAAAAACTATACATCATTAGTTGTAAAAATATCAAATAATACAATCCAAACATATACCTGACCACCAAATCCGTACTGATGATATACGACAATATTCTTTTATTTTACATAGAGTGAAAACGGAAATAAAATGGAAAAGGCAAAAAAATTGTACGTTAGTAGATGCCATCTAGCCTAATAGCTAAGCAGAGTGCAAACAAAAGACTCCACGCAAGGACAGTTTGGTCACTACTGTGACTATCCGTTTTTTTTTTTTTTTGCCCCTTTCTGCCTCATCACACACAACTCAGTATTTGAGCATGACTAGTTTTTAGAAACTCTCACTCTCTCTCTCTCTCTCTCTTCGAGGTGGTGGTGCTTCTTTCATGGCGTATTAACCAATCCAACGATTCTCTCTCCTCTCTCTTTTTCTCTCTCTTATTATTTCTTTCTTATATCGACTCATCTCTTTGTCCGAGTCGATGCGAGTCACTCACTGAGTCACTCCGTCGGACAGATTCAAAATGCTGGACGGTCTCCTCGGTCGCGGCTTCTCTTCCAAAAGGTTTTTACCTCTCTCTATGCGTGTGTCACTCATGCATTTCACTGCGGACGCAGTAATGATGTTCTTTTTTTTTTCCCTCTCGTTGTAGTAAATCGCTGATTAAGCTTACGAGATCGCGACTTGATATGATTCGAAGAAAGAGAAATGCTACGCAGAAGTTTCTGAAGAAAGATATGGCGGATCTGCTTGCCAATGGACTCGATACTAATGCCTTTGGACGGGTGATTACTAATTTTGGCCATGATTTATTGTTATTTTTTATTTTTATGTATGACTTTCTTGTTCTTAATCTGTTTCATGATCTGCTTTTTGAGCTGTCAAGTTGTTGAAATTATAACATCTAAAGGTGAACATCAATTTCTGTCTGTATTAGGGTTTTGTTTCTATGAAATATGTGAGAGAATGTTAGAATGAGATGGTGATTACTTTATTATTTTTTTGTGAAATACGGGTGATTGATTTACCAAACAAAAACAACGCTTTAATGTTATAGAAAATTAAAATAGTAGAATGAGTCAACATGATAACTTGTGTAATTGAACATGTTACAAAGTTACATAATATGGAAATCGGATAATGTTGTCCTTTTTCTCTGTTAATGTGGTCCTGCATTTCCTTGTCAATTGTGTGCTTCCACATATAAATAAAAGAAGTGAGGTCTACTTTAAATATGCAACCTTGAATTGTGTCCTATGTACACGAAGAATGTTAATGTGTTAATTTTTAATCAGTTCTATAGACTTTGAGCACTGACAGGAAAATACAAGCTCGTTTATGATTGAAACTGCAGCCACTAGATGTTTCTTAATCACATTGTTTTATATTTCATAGCCATGGTGGAAATGATGGGACAACATGCTTTATTTTTTCTGTCAATGAGGACACTGTTGTGTCCTCAGATTAATTGCATTACTTTTATGCAGGATTTGTGTTTTAAAGTATTGCTACGTATAAGTTGGATGTAGAGTTTATGAATCTTTTTAGTATGACTGTTGCACCTTTGGGTATTAATGGAAGTATTTTACTTTTGCGAGATGGTTGAATAGGCTGAAGGGCTGCTAGTGGAGTTAAATCTGTCGGATTGTTATAATGTTGTGGATCATTTATGTGAATTTTTGTTGAAGAATATGTCCATGATGCAGAAACAGAGGTTTGAACTCTAACTTCATGAATATTGATGTTTGACTTGTCCATCAATGTGGCATTTTCCAATGTTTCTGCGATGTCCTTTGTCAGATGGTTATGATTTGATAACGATGATTATGTTCTATTAAATGTTCTTATATTTTGAGCTTCCAATTACATTTTGTCACATGCTTCTAAAATTAATAGTATCAGGACCCGTATGGAAATATGGAGATTATGATGGACAAATCTGCCACACCTGAGATATAGTTTTTTTATATTGTCCTGATTACTGCATCTACTCCATGCTAATCACAACTAAGATAAAAAAAAAAAAATTACATAGTTGTACCTCTGGGAAGAAACATGCTTGGCAGATCTTCTTAACGCTGTATCAATGGATCTTCTTCAACTGACCCTGGTAAATGTAGTAGCAGCTAAGATCTTATGACTTGCATTAACCATATTGGCCTCTGTTTGTTAGACTGTTGCTGATAATAATCACATGCCCTAAAATGCATATTTCCTTGAATGGGTGAAGAATATCCTGCTTTCATATATGGCATTGTTCCTTTTGTTTTAGTTGAAGTGGCTAATTCAGTATTTATGCCACTACAAAGTTGTGCAACCACTAACGGATTTCCTTTTTAGAGATAGATCAACCATCAAGATTGTTCAGTATGCAAATGTTTATGTCCACCCATTGAATTATTGATAAAAAAAAAAAAGAAAGGACCCGATGTTTGGTGGGCTGCGAAAATAGACAAGTATGTCATCTTATCTATAGGACCGTTTCAACTAAGCTCATGGCATCTAAGATGTTTCAATTCGAGGGAAAGAAAATACGTAGGCTCTACATTTCTAGCAAAGCTTGTTTATTCATGCTTCAGTTTATGATTTGACCTTGACCATTCAATGTCTTGGGTTACATATTTATCTGTCAATTTAACAGTGTTTCTGTGTCATGAACCATGATGGTACATGCAAGTTTTATGGTGGTAAAACCTGCAGCACATTTTGCCTGTAACTGTACTTATGAGAGATCTGATGTTCTTGACATTTGACATGTACCTGGTCCTATAACTATGTTCATTTAATCTTACATTTTTCCCCCTTTTTGGGAACACAGTGA